>OMLC01004572.1:1060-22823 GCA_900302585.1 Regalecus glesne | reverse complement strand
ATTTAAACTTCACCTCTATTTCATTCTTTAGAGAAATTCCTCTGAAATTAAAACATATCTAATGGAGTAGAATCCATGTTTTGAAAGAAACCGAAATCAATACTGTGATCATGGACCAGCAGCCAGTTTCGGAGCATCATAATGGGGCTTAATTGAGATGATGGCAGAGCTGATTGCAGGGGAAAATAGTATTTCATTCTGTCATAATGCACGCTTTAAGTATTTCATTCCAAGCTCTCTGCTAGAGAAGTCACTCTGGGCCGAGTTGGTATAAGAACCATATCCTAACCACAAATTGCAACGTAGGTCATCATCTCTGTTGATTTTTTATGCACGTGAGGGTGTTGTGGATGTTACAGACCAGGAGCTCACACCACACAGCTTCATACCTCTAACTTTTCAGCAGACACAGCAGCATCGGCAGCACTCTCGCACCACAGTCAGGGTTTTAACCTTATTGGTCCCTGTCTGACTTTTATTATCTTTTGCATCTTGTTGAGTTTTTCTATCTCTGCTATTCATATATTGTATTTTTCACCATCCTTATCCTTTTTCGCGGGGCAATTTCTCAATTTACCATAAGCAACCGTTTTTATTTCTTGCCGGCTCCAGTGATGTCATCTCTTCTGAAGGAGGAAATGCAGAGGGTGATATTTCGACCTGAGAAGCAGAAGCTGGTGGAGTTTATAGAGATTTTTGAGCCGTCAAGAGGAAGGCATTTTCTCTGTGTCTCAGGTATACCATTTAAAAAGTTCAGACGGGTTTTTTTTCATCACCTTCTGGGTTCAATTCTGACAATCTTCCGAATCCTTTTTTTCCCCCTTTTGATAAAGTTAGAATTCAGAGGCTTATTAGCATGGTAAGAATGTTTGGAGGCACACTGAAGAATTTTTTCTTTCGTAAATTTCTCTTTTGGATTACAGTGAAAAATAATTATTCTCAGTTTGTCAAATGTTACCTGATAAGAGGTTTTAATATCATTGGGACATCGTATCATGGAATTTTTCCATATGAAATAATACTCAAACTAACATGTGACCTTCTATTATGACACTGAAAATATTTTCATAGTTTCTTTATGCTGATTTGATTTCTGTTGCCACACCACATAAGTTTTCTTAGTTGCTGGGTATTGTTTCCCCGTTTGTCTCCAGTTATGAACAGGAAAGTGGTACAACTATGTATCGTGAGATGTCGGAAGTCTCAGAAATCCCTTAAGTCTGCACCCAAGAGGTCCTTTAGTCAAAGTATTGGCTTTCAAGATTCCTATGAGAAGACAGAGATCTGGTCACTTCAAGACCTGACTCTCATTGATGGACGGGATCCAGATGAGGTGACAATTGACTCAGATTCTGTTAGAATTTCCATTCAAAAGCATTTCCTACTTTCCGATATGTGTAGAACAATAATAATGTCATGGTCAACATAAAAAGCACATTTGGCCTCAAATAAATAATTGTTGTGAAAATAGCTCTGTGCTAAGAATGGATACTTTGTTTGGTCCTTTGATACTATAATTCACTGACAATATGTTGTGACTCTAATTGTATGTTAATTATTTATTGACGTTAACTTTTATGATGACTTATCATTGCTCCACATGTTTTTCTGATTTTGTTGCGGGGACCTTTGGAACGGAAAGTGATAATCTCTCGTGTGGTGACATTAAAAATAAGATGGGAAAAACATTTCTCTCCTACAGTATCTTCCCTACAAACACATCAACAGCCTAATCTAAATGGGTCTCTATTGTCTGTCACCAGGATGACCCCTGTTTCCTGATGCACTTTGACAAGGTGCGAACAGTTACCGCTATCAGCAGCTCGGCCAAGTATTCTCTGGTGCGGGCCCTGGTTATCCTGTCTGATCAGCACTGTCAGCAGCCCCTGAAATTGCAGAATTTTGACTGGGCCTACATTAGGCCCACCTCCTTCTACTCCAGTAGAGGGGACTGTGTCGTTTTGACACAGATCTGCTTTTATGCATTCAACTTAGTGTGTCTGTCCATGTGCCCAGTGCCTTTGGACTGAGAGTGGAGTAAACTAGTGTGTGTGTGTGTGTGTGTGTGTGTCTGTGTGTGTCTGTCTGTGTCTGTCTGTGTGTGCATGTGCTTTATAGATAGGGTTATTTTTCTTTACCTGTGCACTTTTTTTTTTGTTTGGATATGTTTTCAGGCTATGGGTTCATTAGTGATATGCAAGTTGTGTGGATATGTTTGTGTTACATCAGGGCTTTGGGAATACTCATGGGTGTCAAGTCGAGTCCAGCCAGTTTTATTTGTACCCCCCCCCTTAATCCAAAAAGACAGGCACCCCTTCAAACTTGCTTACTGTCAATAAATTACAGATCAGTTAGATGTTTTAAGTTATTTGTGTCTTGAAAATAAACTCTGAATGTGAAGTTGTTTACTTTTTCAGCTATTTCAATTTCCTGAATGAATCAAAATGATTTCAATTTTATTTTATTTTTCCTACTTTAATCTTTTTGATTGATCCGTATAGGTGAGTGTAATTCTATTAAGACTGTTCCATACGGAGTAATCTTGTGGAACTGGAGGAAACATGTTAGACCCCTCTCAATTAGATTAGGCTCATACAGGAGTATGACGTGCTTTCACATCACTTTGCCATTGAATGTATTGTTGTCAATACAAATATTCCTCTCAAGATCAGAAAAATAACTCCATCTTCAATTAGATTATTTCATGTGTCGCCAAGAAGTTAGGTTTAACGACAAACACAATAAATTATCAATAGTGGTGAGCTACAATTACACTGTATCATAACTTCTTGCCAAGAGATGGCGCTAAAACCCGTAAAACGTTACGGGCAGGGGTGTTTTTAGTAGTCTAATATATTGCCTGACGCAAGTAATACTACTTGTATATTTGGATAATACTGTCAAATTATGCTTAAATATATGAAAAATAAATAATTTGCTACATTTCTATTTTCAAATTTACAAATATTTGCAAAATTAGTATGTTTAAATCAAATTTTCATTGGCATGAATTGGACGGCTAAGTGGCATCGTAACTACCGCCAAAATTCAAGTTGGAAAACATATCTGTTCCTGTTGTCAGTCTCATTATTGGCTTCCCGGCTAGTGGTCTTTTGCAAAAATTAGTTAAAAGTAAAGAGTTCCGACGTCTTAAAGCTATAATTCTGGGAGGAGGAGCTGGCCAAAGATGCACATTAAATCTATTATTATTGAGGGATTCAAATCCTATGCTCAGAGGACAGAGATCAACGGATTTGATCCACTTTTCAACGCTATCACAGGACTGAACGGTAGCGGCAAATCCAATATATTGGACTCGATATGCTTCCTTTTAGGCATATCCAATCTTACCCAGGTAAGAGCCTTCCTAAATGTTTACTTGTTAGGCTGAATCATAATAGCAATCGCATTACTGTTCATAGGTATGCTATAAGTCCGTGGTTATCAAAGTGGGGTCCGTGTAACCCACAGACATGGTGTATAGAGGATAATTTGCTATACGTTTTAAAATCGTCCTTTATAATACCAAAGTGCATTATGAGCCCCATTTACGGGTATAAATGTGATCAACATGACTCAAATTCAAATGTGATTCTGTTTATCATTTTGAAGTGGCACTGAAGTATGAAGTTGAAGCGTTTTAGAACACAAGTAGTTCCAACTTAGACAAAGAGTACAAGTTGCTTTAGTGTTAAGCATATCACACACGTGGTATCGCTGCGTTGTTTATAGGGGTGGGAATGTTTGCAGTCTGCTCAGACCGAAGATGTCATCCGAGTGACGAAACGTTTCTGAATAAACTTCTGTACCTGGATTATTGAGCATGCATCAAGACGCTGTAAGCATGTGTTTAGCTAATATCATGATTATGAGGGGCTTCCTGGAAATGTATCTCCTGTAAGGCTTCCCTGGCTCTAAAATGTGAGAACCTCTCCTATAAACAACTATGTATACTGACACAGACATCATCACTGTAAATCTGCACATATTGGTAATTACTCAAGATTTTACTCCCATCAGCTACTGGACCACAAACTAGAAATCAGGATGCTGCACCACTGAGCTGACAACCTATTCACCCACACAGCATTTGTGGAAGGGGAGAAATACCACTTTAAAAAGGTTATTTTAAGTGTAGTTATCTTAACTGTGTGTTTGTCAAAGCCAGGAAGATACATAGCTGATAGAATAGAGAAGGACAACAGCTGTCTAAGGGTAAACCATTAGTGATTCCTTATGTGGGTTTTGGAAGAGTCGAAATGCATATTTTTGAAACACCGTGTCTTAGCTACTTTCAAACCCCTAAACACAATTTGTCAAAAATTGGTCCACCCTAAAGATTGGGTCCTCTGGCAAAAACGGTAATATTGTGTACACTATTAAGTACTGGGAGGGCGGCTGTGACTTGCACATCAGGGTAACCAAAGACATTAGCCAAAATCATGGCACAACACAGGAGTGCTAACATATTAAGCTAGGACTCCTCAGTCTGCACACATCTACAGGCCGGCAGCCACTCTTTCAAGGATGAGGATGTTCACATCCCTGATAGGGAGACCACCTAATTGAGGAGTCAAAGAGGCCATCTATGGGAAGAGTGAATACCATCCCTGAACTGAGGGGGAACTTAAAAAGTACATCTATTGATATGTTGCACTGCTGTGATTGCAACTATTCCCCCATCTTCTGTGAATAGTATAATTACCCTCGAACTCAAGTAAATAGTCAATTTGCATATGAAACCATCATTGCTTTCAGGCGTCATGCAACTGTATTGTTTATAAAGGTGGAGATACCTGTAGTCAGTTTAGACTGAAGATATCAACTGTATGATGAAACATTTCTTTCAATATGTCTTGATGCATGCTCAATGTGTTTCTTTTGATGAACTTGCCTGATGGATTGATTTGTGGTGACCATGGACACTGCTGGAAAAGCCTCAAGTCCATGCTAGACTTTGGTTTGCTGACTTTATAGGCGTTCAATATGATGCAGCCATGTCTTTTAATAGTCGGGTCGCTATGTGATTTTGATTTGCCTCACCAGCTTGTGTTACAGATCTTGAACGACTTGACTCTCACACTGTAGCTATGTCCACAGGCTCACCACAAGAATCTGTCCCCTCCCCCTTACTTTTTATTGTGTTTATGGATGGATGCTGGAGCTCTCTGGAGGGCAGCTTTTTGATAACATTTTCTGACGACACAGCATTGCCGACTCTCCTCAGAATTAGTCCATGGGATTTTATTTCTTAGTGTGATAACAACTTCTTGGACTTAAATGTTTCCCTAACAAAGGAATGGATAATTGATTTTAGACATAACAGAAATGCAGCCAAAGAGTGCATCATACACAATCAAAGTGTATAAATGGTTACATCATACAAATGGTTGGGTAATATCATCAATGAGAACCTTAAAATTAATGTGAATACTGAGGCTATTGTGAAGTAGGGGCAACAGAGAATTAACCTTCATAAACTAAATTCCTTTTATGTTTGTCCTTTCATCCTCTGTTGGTTTCATTAGTCTTTTATTGAGGGTCTTCTGAGTTTAACTTTTATCTGCTGGTTTCACAGCCTCACAATAAAAGACAGAAACAGCCTGAACAGCATTGTTAAAATATGTTCTAAGATCACCAGTTAAACAAAGATCTGATTTCTTTTAGCAACAAACAAATCCTTCAGAAAGCAGCATATATTTTGGCTTCTTCTGGACATGTTCTTGCAAGTTAATTTTCTCTGTCACCATAACAGCATCATGTATTACCTGCTTGTAAAACGAACTATTCTAAAGTTACCTGTGCTTCCATCCATGGGGCTAGTGGTTGTCAGGAAGGGCATCTGTTGTAAAATTTTGCCAAATCATTAGGCAGATTGACAAAACCATACTAGATTGGTCAAGTCTCCATACAGGGGTGGTCAAAGCTGGGTTAACAATGACTGCCATTGATGCTGTGCCCTCATTGACTACCAATGGAAGCAGTAAAATCAGCTGTGGTGACCTCTTAGAAAAAAGGAAACAAGCCAAAAGAAGATTCTAAATCATTCATACATGTCGCAACTTGACTGCTAAATACTCTGCAGAGTTTTTATGTAATGGCTTTATTGTGTATATTACGTTTATTTTGTGTTTCTTATTGTTTAGTTTATAGATTTCATTCTACATTTGCTCTGTGGTGGAGGGCACACTTCAGGAACTGATGAGCCAGGTGTTGCAGGTCTACCATGAGGTGTCAGGAAGGGCATCCGGCCTTAATTCACCATCCATATATGTCCATATCGTACCCCACAACGTGGGGATTAATCAGAACATGTAAAAGTGGACCACTATTCTACAGTTAGCTCCCTGGGGTGTTATAATTTATCCATCCATCCATTGTTAACCACTTATCAAAAGTTGGTTCGCGGGGTTACTGGAGACCATCTCAATGCTCATTGGGCAAAAGGTGGGGAAACACATGAGACAGGTTGCTTGTTCATCAGAGTCCAGAGCAGATAGGAGGATTCTTCGACATGCTTCTTTGCAGGTGATGGGCTCAAACCTGCAACCTTTTGATTGCCATACAACCATTCTATCCACTGAGCCATGCCACCCCTTGTCATTATTTATTGTTTGTGTTAATTTGTTCATTTGCATGTTACTGTGTTTTGAATCACAAGCTTCTCTAAACAAATCACCTTTAGTAGGATTGATATGGTTGTTTGTATTGGATAAACGAGTAGTTAAACTATTTGTTTACAATGTTTTATATTCTCTTACTTAATCACAATATCCTGAAATCACATCACACCAATGCATTCTCTTTAACTCTGAATGTCTCTCTTTGTCAAATAAAGGTGAGAGCCTCCAATCTTCAGGATTTGGTGTACAAAAATGGGCAGGCTGGAATCACCAAGGCCACAGTATCCATTACATTTGATAACTCCAATAAAAGCCAGAGCCCTCTTGGGTTTGAAACTCATGATGAGATTACAGTCACAAGACAGGTTTGCAAAGCTATACAATAAGCATGATTTATAAAATATATGTGAGTTCTGTCACAGGGCACATAAAATGGACATTTATAGCGTCATAGTAATATTCAATTGCTTTTTTCCTCTCTAAGGTGGTGATTGGTGGCAGAAATAAGTACCTCATCAATGGTGTTAATGCCAACAACACCAGGGTACAGGACCTGTTCTGCTCTGTTGGACTTAATGTTAACAATCCACATTTCCTAATCATGCAGGTAAGAATGCAATTTCTCTTCATATGACACTGTGATTGGAATCAGAGGACAAATAAATCTCACTTGTATATGAAAACTGGCTCTTCCTTGTAATCCTAATCATGTCTAATGTGTTCAGAGACATACTGAGTTTCATGTGTTGTGTGTATTCTAGGGAAGGATCACCAAGGTCCTAAATATGAAGCCACCAGAGGTAAAACATACAATCTATATTCTCACCCATATCTATTATGCCTTTCAGTTTGTTAGCAGTCCTCCTTTTCCCCCAGATTCTATCCATGATTGAGGAGGCAGCTGGCACCAGGATGTACGAGTGTAAGAAAATCAGTGCTCAGAAAACTATCGAGAAGAAGGAGGCCAAGCTGAATGAGATTCAGACTGTATGTTAGACTTCCCAATATATGTATTTTCACCCATGTTTCTTCAATTTTAATTCAGCATTAGTGGATCACAACAAGGAGAAAATTCTCACCACTGTTTAAGATATTTCTGCCTGTTTTTGTCCTTATAGATTTTGGATGAAGAAATTACACCCACCATGCTGAAGTTAAAAGAGGTAGGCTGGGGAAGAGGCCTTTATGTGAAAATAAATTGTCAAACCACTGGAGATTTTTCTTTACAAGAAAAAATATCTTAAAATTATTATTATTATTATTATTATTACAATGATGAGACTAGAACACTTAGTTTTTGTTCTACCTTTTTTCTTCCATTGTCTTATGTGCATTGACAGCCTCCGCCCAATCCAAACTTAATTTTCTAAACCTATTTGCAGGAGCGCTCATCTTACTTGGAATATCAGAAGTTGATGCGAGAGATCCAACACTTGTCGCGACTGTATGTGGCCTGGCTCTTCGTATGTGCAGAAGAGACCAAACTGAAGTCAGCTGAAGACCTGAAGGTCATGCAAGATAACATTGCCCAGATGCAGGCCAGCATGGCTGACAATGAGCAAAAAGTCCAGGAGCTCTCAGCCCAGATTCAGGAGCTGCAGAAGAAAAGGGATCAGGTGCAGTGCAGCGGGGGCTTTCATTAACTTGCTTTCATTAACTCATGTGTAACAGTTAACCCTCGTTTTTTTGAAACTTACAGATATGTTTGTAATCATGTCTTGTGTTGCTAAAACCAGGTTATACCATTACACAGTATTTTAGCAATCGCCCCTACAAATTCTTAATTTTGTCATTTACTATCAGCTAATTCTTGTGGCTCGTACAGAGAGCCAATGCTAATACAAACATCTTTGAGAATCTGAGACAGCTTCTGAAAAAAACATAGAATTACAATTTTCTTCTTGAGTGAGGCTTGTCTCAGCCGGGTTTTTCAAGGTTTGCTAGGATTCACTATACTGACAATAATATTGGGATCTGAATATTATTAATTTGTGATAAATGGATATTTTTGGTCCCCTTAATTCTCTGCTTTAACAATTAAAAAAATGTGTTTGAACAATTTTGTTAAGTAAAGGTCCTGGAAAATAAGATTTTGATTCCCAAAACATTTATTTTCTCAAGTAGTACTTCATTAAATCTCATTATTACATAAATGGAGATCTTGAGATTTTCAACAGTTTTGATTGAGCTTCGGAAATTAGTGATTGCTGTAAAATACTAAATTCTAGTGTTTGTATTTAATGAATCACTTTTGAGGTCAGTAAGCTTCAAAAATAGCTTGTTGTCAAATGATCTAATGTTTTGCTAAGACTGGGTGTATGTGCTTTTGTTTGCTTACTCATCTTAGGAGGTAGGTGGCGTATTGAAGTCCCTGGAGGAGGCTCTTTCTGATGTACAGCGTGTGGATGCCAAGGCCCAAAGTGCCCTTGACCTAAAAAAGCAGAACCTTGAAGATGAGACTAAGAAGAGGAAGCAGTTTGTGAAGAGTATGGAAGAGGTGAGATGAGCGCACTATTTTTTTCCCTTTATGTCATGGCTTATGATGGAGATGTCTTTAAGCAGTTCTATATGGCTTTAGTTTGTCAGTCTTTTTGAACTGTCAGTGAACTTTAAAAAAATCCTTCAGTGATGTGTTACAAAAGACAACATAAAGTAGATAATAACCAATAGAAATTCAAATACCTTTGTAATGTATGAATAAATCTATCTCCTGTGTTCACACTCCTCTCCCTCTATTCTCAGGACAAGAAAATGCTGGTGGTAAAAGAAAAAGAAGTTGCTAAATTGGTGGAAAAGCTTAGCGCTCTACAGGAGGAGGGCAAGAAAGACAACACAGCCCTAGAAGCAGCTGAACAGCACTTTCGGGCTGTGTCAGCAGGCCTCTCCACTAATGAGGATGGGGAGGAGGCCACTCTAGCAGGGCAAATGATGGCCTGCAAAAATGACATGAGTAAGGCTGATACTGAGGCCAAACAGGTGGGGAAAAGGCTACCTTTCAGATCTAAAATTGTTTGTCAATTTATTTGGCCAAGGATATGTGGGCCTACACATATAAGGAATTTGACTCCATTTCCTTGATTGCTTTCCATATACTTCGACAATAGAAATACAGCTAAACACCTAAACAGACATGGTAAAAATATTTAACTATTATATACAGATATTGTTGTATATAAAAAGTATACGGTATAAAAAACGATGACCTATAACAGGTAGGCAATGTTGTAGAGCGCAAAGACAAAGTAAGGATGTTAACAGGTTACATGCATGAGGCAGGTGGACATAACGGAATATGGATGTTAATACACAGTATACATACACAGTGTGCTTGGATGTATTTTTATAGATTGATGATATGTTAAAACTCCATATGTATAGGGAACAGAATAATTTCTGTATTTATTTTGCACCTTTGTTGAACAATCTCCCCACTGTTGAAGTTTTGTGTGCGTGTGTGTGCTTCCATAAACACACATTTTCTCTGTTGTTGGGCTCACTTGGAAGCTGATTATTGTGTGAAGCATGACAGGCTTGCACTGTCCAAGAATGAAAGACTTCACTTGAATTACTGGGGATATATATATATATATATATGTATATATCCCCATGTGAAGATGGGGGGGCAGCTGGTCTCTGAAGACCTTCAGACTGGAAGGTGTCATGCTATCATGGCCTGGTGCCTTCCTGATGTTTGGTCTCTAGAAGAGCTGACACACGTCCTATTTATAGAATGTCAGTGCCAGTAGGGAGTTGGGGAGAGTAAAGGAGAGGTGATGGCAGGGGGTGCAGTTGGTTGTGTTTTGTCTGAGTTGAAGTAGATGGGGGATGTGAAAGTGGGCTGATCAAACCTATAGCAAACCTTCAGCTAGTTGGAGTTTATCTACATTGTGGGGATAAGGTTTTCCTGCACTTGGTGATATCCAACAGGCCTCTCTACAAAGATGCAGTATTGCTAATTGTTTAACCCCTAAAAAATACTGCCAATGTCTTTTTTACTCATTCCTATTTTATCTTGTTTTTTACTCCCTCTCCTTATCCAGGCTCAGATGACTCTGAAGCATGCTCAGGCTGAGCTGAAGACCAAGCAGGCAGAAGTAAAAAAGATGGACAGTGGCTACAAGAAAGACCAGGATGGTTTGCAGGCTGTCAGGGGCAACAGGGAGAAACTTCAAGCAGAGCTGGCCAAACTCAATTATGAAGGTGTGTGTGCACATGTCGAGAGTGCAAGTGACCAGAGGTCATGCACAACTTCCACAGCTGCTTGTACTAGGAGTCTCTGTGTCTTCCCCCCTTTTTATCAAATTTGTGAAACTATATTTGCCAAATAAAAATTCAATGCATTTTAATGTTACATCTTGGAGTGTAATATAATTGTAAAATGACTGAATTTTTTTCTGTGATATTTTATTGTTAGAAGTAGAAACCTCTTGGGTTATATATGTTCTATTGTGATTTCCTCTCATAATGATAGATTGATTAATTTTAAGAATGTAATTTTCTGTGTTTGTATCTTTATGTGCAGATGGAAAAGAAGAGAATCTGCTGGAAAAGAGGAGAGAGCTGTCCAGAGAAGTGTCGAAACTCAAAGAGACCTATGAGAAGCTCATCTCTTGCTTCCCTAACCTGCGTTTTAACTACAGGTAAAGGCTTACTTTGGCTTTATTTAGTTTATTGATTCATTTGTAGGACTTTTGTCCATTTGTATCCCTAACTAGCAGCATTTCGACTATATGATTCGATGATAAAGTTAAGTGATTGTACATTTTATTAGATACATTCAAAAGCTAATCATGGCTAACAATCATTCTAATCCATAGTCATTAAAAATTCTGAGTCATTTAAACTGAATGAAAACCACACTTTGAACAACCATGACATGATTTGCCAATGCTTTTTTGTGTTCTAGGGATCCAGAAAACGGCTGGGACCATAGCAGGGTGAAGGGACTGCTAGCTAACTTAATCACCATCAGCGATGCTTCCTATGCCTCAGCGTTGGAGGTGGTGGCCGGAGGACGACTGTATAACATTGTGGTTGATACAGAGGTACCTGTATTTTTTTCCTGTGTTTATCAATTTAACATGTATCATTTCAATTAAATTTTGAAATCATACTATGTATACTTTGTGAGGGATTATTTGTCATTTAGGTGACAGGCAAAAAGCTGCTGGAGAAGGGGGAGCTTAAACGGCGGTATACCATCATCCCCCTGAACAAGATCTCTGCTAAAAGGCTTAATGAGAATGTGGTCAACACGGCCAAAAGTCTGGTGAGCAAGTAAAATTCGAGCAATTCTTCCAAGTCAATGAGAACATTTCAGATTTGCACAATGATATATAGCCTATGTTCAACTCTGAACTGGTGTTGATTGCAACTTATTGCACCTTACTTTTATTTTGTTTTATCTTTTGTGTTTTTTGTGTATAATTTATTATTCATTATAACCTTTATCTTTACTGACATAAGACAGATTCTTTCTATGTTTTCGTACTTGCCAATAAATCTGATTCTGATTTTGTAATCATTTGATTGGATGTAATGGGAGCACTTAGTTCTCTTTGCTGACACATGTGTGCACACACACACACATATATACAACTTAGTTATGACTCCCTCCTCCTAACTCCTTCCTTTCTCTCATCTCTTGTTTACCTTCCTCCATTATTTTCTAAGGTTGGAAAGAACAATGTCCACACGGCTCTGTCTCTGGTGGGCTACGAGGCTGACCTTCGTAAGGCCATGGAGTATGTGTTTGGCTCCACATTGGTGTGTGATACGCTGGACAATGCTAAGAAAGTAGCCTTTGATAAGAAGGTTATGACCAAGACTGTCACCCTGGGAGGTGACATTTTTGACCCCCAGGGCACCCTTAGTGGAGGTGAGAGCGAGGGGAAATGGTCTCATGCTCTTTTGTTACACAGGTGGGGTTACACTGTATGTCTGACAAGCTAATTATTAATTGTGGCAGGTTACCACACTGTGAAGATGCAAAGGTGTTCGCATATTTCTTAAAGTCTACAGCAGGGTTTACTTTGTTAAATAATTTAAGGTCCACATAATTTCACATTGCTACATCTTAAATGCACCTCTCAGTTAAAATATGAACCAAAATAATGGGATATGGGCATTTAAGACAGGATGTTTTAGCTTTTAGTTTGTTTACTGCCTACAGAGGAGAAAAGGTTTGGAAGAAAAGTAGAGTACAGGAGTAGTCTTGATAAGTTGTTGGCTCAAATGGACAAAATGGCCATAATTTACCGGGGAAGCTCCATCTCATCTTCTGGTTCTGTTTCTCTAGTTTTGGGATCTGTTGAACAATCAGAACATCCTGTTATAAACAAGTAATGCATGGGAGCATAGGCAAATTGTAAGGGAATCGAGGCTCCTAATTTTTAACTAACTGTTTTCTCTTGTCGCCGGTCTTCGTGGAGTGTCCTGAGAGATTTGAACTTACATCAGCATTCATTAAGTCCCAATCATCCAATAAATAGGCATAAAAGCAATCTAAGACTACAAACAGGAAGTCCCTTGTTAAATCTGTGAGTGCTGCAGTGGTCCTCATGTTTGTTTTTCACTATTTTTTCCCAAGATTAGTCCTCGGATTATAGTGGAAAGTTTATGGTCAGGCCAATGCGAGCACATTCACAAAAAAATAGATTACTTTATTGGACCTGTGAAATGATATCCAAGTTAGGATTTTCTATTGCATGTACCCAATTAGGATTGTCTTTGAAAGGCTGGAGGTAAAATAAGTAATGATTCCACTCAGTTTTGCATACTGTCTACCCTACAGCTCATAAAATGCAGCCAAATACAAAACTTAATATTCTGCAAAATCTAATACAGAATCATTAAGATGGCATTCACAAAAGTTTAAGTCTGGTAGACCATTCACTAGCTATAATTCCCAACTTTCCAGGTAATCTTTATTATTTTTACCAAATAATTATAAAAACATACACACATTTGGCCTTCACCAAATCATAGCTTGTTGGTGGTCATTAATATTATCTTTTTTCCTGATTTCTTTCTCCTCTTCACCCATGACTTTTCCTGTAGGAGCACGTTCCCAATCAGCATCAGTGTTGACCAGTTTGCAGGAACTCAAGGGGGTTCAGAATGAGCTAAATGAAAAAGAGGCCCAGCTTCAGGACATTGACCGACAACTGGCTGGCCTTAAGGGAACTGCTGAGAGGTACATACAGACATACACACTCATTAACAAGGTAAATGTGCACATTTTTTCTTCTGATGTTTTCCCTGAAATTGAAAACACATTGGATTATTTGAAAGCAACATGAACACAAAAGAATAAAAGAAAACATCTTTCAAATTCTGATTTGGGCTCTTACTCATTTTTGGCTACACCAGCTGGTGGGCCAGCACTACAAATGTAAATGCCCATGTCTGACTCACTGGGTGATCATGTTTGACATGATTGGGCTGCTAGATCCGGTGACCAACCGGATCAGTGAAGTTATAGACTTGATTGGCCAAGTGCTGAGGGGCATGAGGGAGAGCACACAGTTAAATCAACCCACATAATAATCACTGACAAAACTTTCACTGGGAAATTCAGAAAATGATTGCACAGCTTCTGTGGCCACGAAACATGCACAAATAAGACAAAAGGAAACAATGTAATCCTCAAAGCACCTGCAAAGGGTGAAATGCACCTCTAACTTAACCAGACACTCCAGATGGTTCATTACATAGATCAATATGGGAAACTGTTTAGGAAAGGGAAGGTAGTCTCTCCCCCCCCAAAAAAAAAATTAAAAAAAACTAGGCAGAAGATTGGATGGATTTCACAACTTTTCAATAGACTCCGCATTTTTTCAACACGTTTACATCTCCTTCCTTCATTGTCCTAACCTGCTGCATAGGCTTCCAAGCTTGGTCCCTCTGTCAAGCCAATCAATAGAAGTCCTTTTCTCATTCCTTGGTGTTCAACATCTCATATAACATGCCATACACTTTTTCCTTTGCATTCATAACCTCTCTCTTCACCTTCTCCATCACGAACAGAGACTATCTCTACAAATATCCAATTCACAAACACTAGAACTAATAGTTGCATGTAGTTGAGGTAAAAATTATTAGGGTCTTCAGAGAAGTTGGTGGCAACTGAAGTGCATTTACAAGGGTTATCAAGACTTTTAAGTGATCATGGCAGCAGTGATTATAGTGAGGTAAAGGCATTGTCCTGCCAGGTGTGCTTGTGAGCATATTCTGCTGGAGAATATCACTTTTTTTAATTAACTGACTGAAAAAAATGCAGGGACAGGTTTCTAGCTCAACCAACTCTTCGTCTACATGCTAACATTGAACCTCTTACTACATTTTTGGGGCAGTCACCATTTATACTTTGCCACAGGGATGATTACAATCAGATGCAAAACAAGGGAACATTTCACTCAGCTGCAAAACATTATGCGTGTGTTGCTGTCTAATATCTCTTGTGCAATATCTTGTGGTAAGACATCCCAGAGTGCTGATATGAAATCATGTGAATTGAAGGGCTTGTCATATACCCATCCATTAATGTTTGTTACTGAGATGGACTCACACTTGCTGGGCTTCCTTACAGCTAGATAAACATCTGCATACCCTCAGAATACAGAAGCCATAAAAGGAATAACCATTAGTATCTCCGCGGGGAGATACTCTGTTTGAGATCAACTCAAGAATACATATCACAATCGCTCAACCTCTGAAAAAAATTGCAAGTGGCTGTGTGCGGTTCCAACACGTCATTTGTTGGTGTTCACTGATATTAGATATGGGTCACTTGGGACAGGGGAAAGAAAACACAAAATTAAAAGAAATGGGTATCATTGCTTACAAGTGATGAGAATGTAGTATTTCTTGTCTATGTGCCATGGAATTGGCATTATGTTGTCCCTGAAAATCAAATTCCTCCTTCCTGTCAGAAGAGCATAATGCTGATTGTGTACTTCATCAACACAGTGACCTCTAGTCTAGATCTGATTCCCTCGGTATTTCTCCTGTCTTCACTGTTAAGTTTCTTTTTTTTAACCACCGGCTCCACCACTCTATCCCCCTCCTCGCCTACCCCATTCAGGTACCGTCAACTGAAGCAGCAGTATGAGCTAAAGATGGAAGAGGAGCAGATCCTGCAGGCCAAGTTACAGCAGAGCTCCTTTCACCAGCAGCAGGAAGAGCTAGAGAGGCTACGCAAGGCAATCGGTCAGGACTACACTTGATCACAAACATATGCTTTACGTTATTTTTCTGTGTTAAGGGACTGGCTTGGTGATTTATTTGTTCTATCTTCTGTATGCAGTCCATAGACTGTTATAGCCCCACAGCAAAACTATCACTTATACTCACATATAGATTCCCTTATCAGTCCCACAAGTGGACATCTGGAATTCTCTGCATTTTATTCAACCTATTGTATAGGAGCAGTGAGCTGCCACCATATGGCGCTCGGGGAGCAGTTAGGGGTTCAGTGTCTTGCTCAAAGACACCTCGACATGCTTTCTGCAGGACCGAGGATCGAACCTGTAACCTTCTGATTGCCAGAGGACCGCTCTACCCACTGAGCTATGCCGCCCCATAAATGTCCCCACATGTCACTTATCTTGTCTATAAGAAAAATGCAGTGTAATCCTGTTTACGTTCTCTCACATTCAAGTCAAGTCAATTTTACATATTACAAATTAGCCTCAGTGGGAACAATGAGAGTTGAGAGAAGGTTTGCAATGGAAAGGGATTTGGTAGATGAGTGTAAAGAGCTACTTTTGTTTGTTTTAATTACTAATATTACAAAATGAATTTTGTTTGACATTTTAATTGAGTGAAATATATTGCATAGTTCCATTGTTAGGTGATGTCAAAAATATCAGATCAAATCCATCCATCATTGTTTGTCCCTATATTCCTTGCACTGTGTACAGAATGTTAGTCACCCATAATCCTTATGAACTTTCAAATTTCACATGTAGACATTTCAATAACCCAAGGTTACTATAATCACTTTAATTGAAACTAGATGTCTGTTTTCATTTCCTCCTTTTACTTCTCTTTTTCATGTCAAACTGTCTTTATGGTGAGTGTTCCACCAAGACAATTCCTTTCAGAGTGAAAACCAACTTTGTTGTAAATGAACCTCAAGGTAGCATTTTGTTTGTTCTTGGTATATGTATCCAGCTGAAAGTGAGGAGACACTGCGCAGCACCAAAGAGGTACAGAAGAGGTCGGAGGAGAAGTTCAAGGTGCTGGAGAACAAAATGAAGAATGCGGAGGCAGAGAGGGAGAAGGAGCTGAAAGCTGCCCAACAGAAACTCAATGCAGCCAAGGCCAGAGCAGATGCCTTCAATAAGAAGCTCAAAGAGAAACAGCAGGTACAATGCAGACACAGTTTTATGTGCAGGCCGCTAAAAAGTAAATGAATCTATCATCCACTTGCCAATGTTTAGTTAGAAACATTTTTGTGCAATGTATGGATAATTTTAAAATCTGCTTTACACACAGGTTTCAAGTTTGAAAATTCTTGATGTGACATTAAAATCAATTTTATAGTTTATCCATCTCTGCACTTTTACATTTCACACACATATGCTGACGCTAGCAATGTAATTTTATCATTCAAGATTCGAGAACTTAATTGTCATTATGCAAGCACAACAAAATTGCAATTGTGTCAGCTTGAATCTTGAAGACAAGGAAGAGCTAAGAGCAAGCTACGGTAAGCTAAGAGCAAGTTACGGCTGTTAGCCAGCTTTGGTGATGCCATAGGCTGAAATGTCTCCTGATTTGTGGCAGATAGGTCAAGCTATTTATGTATTTATTTTAGAGATAAAATTGTCTATCTCGTGTGTGTCTGTGTGTCTGTGCGCACGTGTGCATGCAGGAGTCTGATGCTTTGTCCCTTGAGGTTGAAGAATTGCGAAGGGAGCAGGCAGGTTATGAGCAGCAGATCCAGGGTGTGGATGAGGCCATGAAGGCCATCCAGGAACAACTTGATAGTATGGCCTCCACTGTGGCAGAGAACAAGGTAACTACATTTTCTACATTTGGGTGGATAAATAGGAGTTGTCACTCCCAAAATCTCCTGAAAAGGAGAGTTATACTGGTGCTTGTGAAGATGGATTGCCTTTCTGAAACTCTTAAGTGTTGAAACAATTAGTTTATTGACAGTAAAGTAATATTTTGTTTGATTGCAATTGATTAATCATTTGTTATTTTGCAAGAATAAATACCAATAAGCTCCTGTTAGAATCTCATCAATACTAAGATTTGCTTGCATTTCTCCAGTTTCTGTCTCATGTCTTTATAAGTTAGTTTTGGCTGCTGGTCTGTTCAAGGTTTAGGAACTTGTGAACATCTGTCATTATTTGCAAATGTATGGTTAAAAAATCCATAGATTCATTGATTTCCACAATTGTTTTAAGCCCTGCTTTGTTTTAGTATCAAGTTATAGATTAAGTGTGTTAAATTGCTGAAGATTTTAGAAAATGAATGTAAGTGAACAGGAATGATTGTCTGCCGAAATCAACAAAATTCTGTAAAGTTTTGGTTCTATTAAAATGAACTTGGGTGTGTGCAGATCTTGTTCTCCATGCCTCAAAAAACAACAACAAGCATTCCTTCACTCATCCTTCTTTCACTAATTTCATTCATCATTCATTGTTGTTTTGTCCACAGGAGTCAGTCCGTAAGGCCCAGGAAGAGGTGGCCCAACAGAAGGAGGTCATCATGGCACAGGATAAAGATATAAAGGTAAATACGGTCTTTCCTTTTTACAGATGTGACTTTATGCTTGGGAAGGCTGGAAGATTCTCAGAGAACTTCAAACTTGAGTTGCAAAAGTGTTGCAGTTGGATATGACAGTATCCAATCCAATGCTTTTTTCTATCCAGCTCTGGCTTTTATATCCTATAATCCAGTATTTTTCATATACAATGCAGTTTTCTTTCATATTGTCCATCCAGTGAATGCTGTGTATTCCTATTCTATTTTGTTCTGTTCTGCTGACATGATTCTCTTAACGGTGTGGTTTCTGATGTGAATTTGCATCTAATGGGTCACTCCAGGGGAAGACCACACAGGCAAATAAAATAAGGGAACAGACCAACGAGGCCCAACTTAAGATTAAGGAACTTGAACATAATATCCGCAAACACCAAAAGGATAGCCAGGACGCTGCTGCAAAGGTATACACAGACACACACACACACACACATTCAGTTGCCCATCTACTACTTTCATTTTTTTGTGGGAATGCTACTTGCTCTTAAGTATTATTATTCATTTTTAAAGATATGATCAAGATTTTATTTTGTCTTCCAATAAACATTTTTTTCCTATTTTGCACTCACCTACTGTCTGTCTTCCAGGTTTCCAGGATGCTGGAGGAACATGACTGGATTCAACTGGAGCGCCACTTGTTTGGGCTGGCCAACACAGCCTATGACTTTAAGACCAACAACCCCCGAGAAGCAGGCCAGCGGCTAAAGAAACTGGAGGAGACCACCACCAAACTTGAGAGGAATGTCAATAAGAGGGCCATGAACATGCTGAATGAGGCAGAGGAGAGGGTGAGGATAGGAGAGGAGGAGATTTAGCAATTTTAGAAGCCTCAAACTTAACCTTAATGGTTGTTTCTTTGCTTTCTTGTCTCTTAAGTCTTTGGTTTGGGATTTAATCAGCTAACAAATTAATACCAACCAATGCCCTCAGATCAGATGTCTTATCACAGTCATTGACACCCATAACAAGAAAGGGAATAGGAGAGGCTGAGACTGTCTGAATGAACAGGGCTCTCGGGTAGCTCATCTGGTTGAGGGTGTACCACATAAGGCTAAGTCCTTACTGCAGTGACCCTGGTTTGAATCCCTTTGCTGCATGTCATCTCTCTCTCTCCCCTGCCTTTCTCATCTCTATCAAATAGAGATGGAAAATGGCGTATAAATCTAAAATAAAAAAAGTGAGTGAGAAATTAACACTTTTTTTTGGCTGTTCATTAAAAAGAAAACTCCAGGAAAGTACTCGAAGCCATTAGGTTGGAACAAACATGTTTTGATCCTTTGTGTTGGAAACTTCTAAAGCATTTCCCAAGTAGAACTGGATATTGGTTCCCAAACCTAATCTCTTTCTTTCTTCTAGTACAATGACCTGATGAAAAAAAAGAGGATTGTGGAAAATGACAAGTCAAAGATCCTAGAAACCATCAAGGAACTGGACCAGAAAAAGAATGAAGCTCTCAACATAGCTTGGCAGAAGGTCTGTTCTTCCTCTGTCACTTTTTTTCTCCATCATATTCAATAATTTTCTCTTTTCATGCTTTCATCTGTATTGGTTAGATTCCCTATCTGTTACTTCTCACACCTTCTACCCATCTCTCCCGTTACCTTATCTATACATCCTTCCTTTCCTTTTGATTAGTGCATTACTTCAGTGATCTCATGTTGTTGACACTTTTTCTTCTCTATGTTCCTGTTGCAGGCCTATTCATCTCAATTTAGAAATGTCGTTGAACTTTTTGAAATTGTTGGCACTTTACTCTAATATTTAAATTGTGTAAATACCAAGTCTTTATTTTAACTGGATTTGACTGAGGAAGACAATACAACAACCAGATGGGAGTTAATATTATAAAAAGACATAACACAATACTAAAAGACAACCCAAAGATCTTTGTGAAACTGTGGCAAATGAACCAGTCACAAAAAAAAGCAACAAAGTGACCAATTCAACATGGTGATATTAGCATAGTTTAAATCTATTATGTTGCTATTGTCATACATCAAATTTTCACTGTACAGCTCTGTAGGGATAGCACTTCCTCTGAAGCTTAGTGTGTTTCCAGATGCAGCAGATTTTTTTTAATCATCACATTTTCCTCTGTGACCAGGTAAACAAGGATTTTGGATCCATTTTCTCCACTCTGCTACCAGGTGCCAATGCTCGGCTGGCTCCCCCCCAGGGCTGTGGTGTCCTGGAAGGGCTGGAGTTCAAGGTGGCCCTGGGTAACACATGGAAGGAGAACCTCACGGAGCTCAGTGGTGGGCAGAGGTCAGTAGATATACCTTATGTCCTGGATTACAAGTCCCACCGGATTATAAATCGCACTCAGCAAAACAATTTTTGAGGGGAAAAAACACAAGACCCTTCAGTGTATAAATTGTATGAAAGTAGAACAGACATTCCAATTCAACTCAACATTGTAGGATAGTCAGAACTGCAGTGGCCATTTGAATTGCTACTAGTGATCAGAACCATTACCAATGATGTAACAGGCTAGCTTTCATATAAACCAACTTGTAGCAAATTGCAGACTTTTTTTATTTCTACTATTTTTTAGTTGAACTTACTTATGTGAGGTTTAACAATAATGAACAAACAGTGGAGTAATACAAACATTTATCACTCTGCTGATGTGTGCTGGCACCATAATAACCAACAACAATCCCCATTTTCTTTTGAACTTGTAAATGATCACAGCCAACAGTTCAATGTCTGTTCTACTTGTTTAAATTCATTGGGTGGTACATTTTCAATGGAATAACAAGATTAAACAGTGTCCTCTAGTGGCCTTAATGTGAAATCCAGTGTATTTGTCTGACAATATTACATAGTACAAGTTGCTTTGGAAGATAAGTCGCAGGGCCAGCAAGACAAGTTAACAGAAATAGTGACTTAGAGTCCTGGAAATATGGCGTTTTCATTTACATCTGAACTGATAGATTCTGTCATAGTAAGGAGGCTGAAAGTGGAAGTTATCTAGTTCAGTCTGCTATACAATCAAAGATGCTTGAATTCTTAAACCCTTTTGCCAAAAAAACAAGTGGAAAGTTTTCTCAAGTCTACAAGTGTGTTTTTTGTGTTTTCAGATCTCTGGTGGCCCTGTCTTTAATCTTGGCCATGCTGCTGTTTAAACCTGCTCCCATCTACATCCTGGATGAGGTGGATGCTGCTCTGGATCTCTCCCACACTCAAAACATTGGGCAGATGTTGCGTACACATTTCAGACACTCTCAGGTGTGTGTGTGTGTGTGTATATATATATTTGTATATATATATATATATATATATATATATATATATATATATATATATATATATATATATATATATATATATATATATATATATATATATATATATATATA
>OMLC01004571.1:0-11327 GCA_900302585.1 Regalecus glesne | reverse complement strand
GAATAAGGATAAGAATATGGTGTTTAGCTTAATCTATGCATTCAAAGAACAGCAACAGATACTAACAGACACACAGAGAAAATAACTGCACTACCAAAAGAGGAAAGAAGACACATCAATAATATATTTAGAAAGCAGAAAGGAAGAAGTACACAGAAACTGGAATACAACTGCAAAATAAAGGTCTTCTCTAAAAAAATATTAAAAGAAAAGGGATACTGAAGAAACTGATCAATAAACAGATGAGTGGCAGAAAATAAATGAATAAACGTGACATATAGGAGGAGTACCTTAACATATGGAGGGGCAAAGGATGATAAGTACCACCTGACTTCCTCTTCTCCATTTTCCACCTCCAGGCAGGCTTCTGAAGCAAAGCAGTACAACCCTGGTTTGTAAATCCCTTTCTATCGGGATCCAGAGTTGGTCTATTTGAATTATACCTTTGCCTGAATTATAATTCAAGCTGCTTGGAATCTTCTTTACTACCTGAAGTTTCCCCAGAGGGAGTAGCAGGGAAGACAATCATTTTGTGGCTGATCTCCACCAGTGCTTTGGGCTGTGGGGTCAGAAAGGGCTGACCAGTCTGGCTGCGGGTCCTAACCAAAGGCAAGAGAGGGGTGGCAGCCTGTGGAGTCAATGCTGACAGGGTCCTATCTGCGGGAGCTGCTGAAACGTCCAGAGTCAAATCCTGACGAATCTGAACCTTGATGGACTGAAACAACATATGTTTCCAGTGTTTAGCAGATGACATTCTCCAGTGACAAAAAGAGTACCAACATGAAGTAATTAACATTCAAAAAGGATTCAACATTATTCACGTCAGCTCGTCTGATATCTTATACCTTCTGATGACTGTCACATTGGATATAAATTTGTCCACTCCATGGTAGTAGTGCAGATTTGGTGGCTAGCGAGGGGTTGGGACTGATCAGAACCTGCAGGTGACACCTAGGTTAACAAAAAAACAGATAGTGGGGAAATAGTTGCATCAAAGGTAGGTAGGTAATGCTAGTAGGTCTGAAAGCCATCCTGACATTTTCCCTTTATGCAAGTATCATTCCACAACCTTCCATCTATTGGCGGATTAAAGGATCAAGCTGCATCACACAAATGATAACATGTTTAAGACTCCTTGCACGTTTCCTTTGTTGTCCTCATTTTCTATGTATGTGACCTCACATGAACCTGGGAGACCTGTAATTGGTGCCAGTGTAGTGGTCTGGATTATGATGCTTAAACTGATCTGTCTGCTGCTATTCTCACCTCTTTTAAGGATCCTCATCCACCTGTCTATTTGTCCACATGCAACATATGATGAATCTTGGCCTAGTGGCTTGATCTGGCGTGTTTGGATTTTAGATATTCATTGATTAATATCTTCATTATGAAGGAGGTTATAATTATTAGTACTCTTATCTTTTTAATTCAATAAGAATTCTGTTATCGTGATCATGTTGTATGATGTAAAGTGTGTCTTATTCTGTGTACACATCATCCATCACACATCTGTCTGTCTTGGGAGAGAGATCCTCCTCTGTGGCTCTCCCTGAGGTTTCTTCCTGTTAATGGTTTTTAAGGGAGTTGTTTCTGATCTGATGTGAGGGTCTAAGGACAGGATGTTGTGTTAATGTAAAGTCCACTGAAGCCCATTTTTAGTTTGTGATAATGGGCTATAAAATTGACTAGAAGCATACTTCTGGCAGTAGGGAGACAATGAACATTATTTTTTGATGACAAGTTTAATGCTATTACATTACACACCTTTACATCTTCAGTTTGTGGTATGTAAGAGCGATAGTGAATTCTTACTGTGGCTCTATAACTCCATGCTGGGGGGTGATGGTTAGGCAATGGGCAGGCCAGGACAACTCAAAACTCAGCTGTCTGGATGTGTTGTTCCGGATCTGAACCTGCCTGGTAGTGGCTGCACCATCTAGAACAATAACAATATAAGCATTGGTGATCTGTAATAAAGATTTATTTAGCAAAGCCAACAAAAGACTGCAGATGGTGAAAATCATTATCATATAATTTCCTCTGGTCACTGCCTGATGGCACCTACATCCTGTCAGACTCGAGATTAGCTTTAGGGCACTTACTCACATTGTTCACTCCTGACTACATTCTCGCTTGCGTTATACAAACTCTCAAAGGTAGGTTGCTTTGGATCGATGTGTTTGATGAATGAAATTGTAACATTTTATTCCAGAATCTTATCCCATGTTCATGTTAGCAGGATTTAAAAATCAGACCCCTTTAAAGCTGCAATAGAGAACATGAATATTATTTTTTATTCTTGTATCCTCCTTTTCCCCCACCTGAATTCCACGAGTTGCTTACTGCTGGGTCAGTCTCTTTGATACCTCTCTAGAAGGTCAACAGGAAGGAGGAAGCCGTAGCATGCGTCTCCTCCAAGTCACATGACAACAAGCACTCACTATTTTATACATTACGGTCTGGTGGGGAAAGCACAGTGCTTGGCCGTCAGAGGAGAATGAAGCAGAGTACTTTCCGCTCACTTAACCAAGAGGCCTGGACCACCCAGAGGGGGACACTAGTGAACCCAGAATACTTTATCCAACCTAACCCCTGTACCAGTGTGAGGCTTAGCCAATTACGACCCACTAGCTATGGACTTCTGGCCGTGGTTGGAAACAGCGCAGCCGGGAAATCAGTGAATCTCTTGAACTATTCCACAAGCAACCAGTAGGTCAGGATGAATGTGAATTGACACATGGATCTGCATTTGTAAGAATAGCCAATACAAATGCCCTCCCTCAGAAAAGACCTATGATTGGCCATAACTCTCCTCGCAACTCTTAAATTACAATATGCTGAACGGCTATGAAATGTTTGCCCAATGACGGCAAAAGCAAAAACAAACAAAAACGGCCCAACCCCAGCAAAGCGTTGAAATACATGAGTAGAACTTAAAATTGCAGCGAAACAATGCTATATTTCAATTCATGTTAGAACCCAAATTGCTACTTACTGATGGTGGGAGCAGTGAGGACAAGATGTTCTGGCTGAACGGACCAAGATTCCTGCTGCCTGTCCGAGGACTCTGAAGCCTTAGGGGAGAGACTCAGCACTCAAAACTTCATAGTCCATTTAATTCAGGCAAAATCCTTTTCCATTGTCTTCCATAAAAGATGCAATCAAAAATGTATTGAGAGCATATCGTCTATTAAAGAAGCTACATTGAAAATGCTACCTTATGGGATGGTTCTGCCACTCTTAGGGCCAGACCTTGGGGTCCTTTCACGGGTAGCACATCCAGGGACAAATTACTATTTGCGAAACCACAGGGAAATAGAGAGCAGTATTACATTCTTTATACACTTAAGTTATCAGCTCAGACCAAATGTGCAGGAAAAGATATTTGGAACAAAAGAAAATGTTTACACTATTTGATATAAACAAAGATAACCCCAAAATTGCAGACCAACAATATTTTGTCTAATTAGTGCTTTGTTATTAGTTGCATTTTAAGTAAGTTAGGGAATCATTTATTTATTTATTTTCAGTGGAAACACATTTTTATAAACTTCTTATTACCTAGAAGAAGGTATGACTTAAAAAACAGGATCTGTAATGTTTGGAAGCAGACGTTTGTCCCTCATAATCCTTCACAGACCACTATAATCCCCCTCCTCTTCCCATTTGAAATCTTACCCACACTTCAAAGCAAAAACAGAGTAGAATTGCATAATGTCTCAAATGAAAAATAAATGGATTCCCTTATGTCCCGCAAGGGGAAATTTAAAACTTCAGTGTCTTGCTCAAGAACACACTAGTCTTGATCTTATTGTAAATTAGAAATGGAGCTGGTGAGCTAAAATGTTTAGGATGTTTTTGTAGCCTAAATATTTTCTTTATATTTCACCAATACCAACAGCAGAACCATTAATCTCAGAATTGATCAATACAACAGTTTTTATCGCTGGTGCCTGTTGAATACAGTACCCATCCCTATGAGTAATATGTCAATATTTTCAGACCCACCACTGGCAACTATTCATTTAGCAATTGGCAATTTATTGTGAGATGGATAAGCAGATTTTTCCATTTGATGATAACCTTTGGCTGAAACAAATTTCTTGTCTGCCTGTTTTCAGAGAAAAAAAAACTAATCCACTTTGCTCCAATGAACCATGCTGTTGCTTACAGCCTTAAAATGAAAAACAAGGGGGAATAACAGAGCTAATCTGCATGGCTGACACATTATCCACATTAGGCCTCGTCCACACTGCTTACCTTTACCCGTGTGTGACAGCTACTTTACTGCTGAAACTTTCACAAGTGTAATGTCAACAGAGACAGCATTGCTGCTGAGGTGCTGCTACCACCAGTCCCATCTTTTTACTTTTGAGCTTTCCTTTGATAAATGCCATCAATAATCAAATATTTCATTTCTTTATATCTAATGAAAATTCAATTTTGCCTAGCTTGCTGCGGCTAATGATTAAAAAATGTTTTTTTTTGTCTGTGACATTCTACAGATATAGACATTGAAATTATAGTAAAAACTCTCAATTATGTAATGTATGATGTATATTGACAATTAGCAGTCTACTTTTACCAAGAAGCTTAAAGCAGAGAAAATAGGCTCAGTGCCAAAACTCTACATAAAAACACAACTCAGGCTGTCTGACCACTCGAACCTGTTAAAATGGGCAACGAAATGAAAAGAAAAGCGTTTCCATGGTGCACAGAGTAAATCAGGTAGGAAGTGTGGCCCGGGCCTTACTCTAAAAGCTTATAAAGCCCTATATGACCATAGGTATGTAGGGGCTAGTGTTGTCCAATGTAGGCTACATATGCTGAATGAAGCCCTTGATCCATTTTGAATTGTATTTGTGGCATATGTACTTGTTTGCCTATGCATGTTGGATGCTTATGAAATTTTAATTTCCAAAATAGAGGACTTTATAAAGAAATGTAAATTCCTCCTGTGAATAATTCAGCCCATTACCTATTCCAGATGTATTTGTCAATTAGCTAAGCCCTAGTATAAACATATGTAAAAGGCATTATTAAATTTTGGGGATGACTATCATTATGAAATTGCAATACAATTCTCAAATCATAGCACTAATATTAAAATTCTTGTCTGTGGCCTTGCCTAATGGTTGCCAGCTCCCGTCTTCCCTAAGTGGTCTTTTTAAAATGCTATGGTTAAGATACAGTAGGCTCTTGCATGTTTTGTTTCAGTAACAGCTCATGTACATGATGGTACCTGTCTGTCTCCAAGTCCTGCTTAATAGATGACTCCATGGGCTCAGTGTGGTCACTCTCGCCAGTATCTGAACTCTCTGTGCTGCCCATCAGCGACAGGACTACCTTACTCATATTCCCATAGAAGATTTGGGCTTCATTCGGTCTCTGTGGCAAGTCATAGGCTACAGGGGAAGATCAACATCAGTGAAATCCGTTACCACGCAACACATTTTAGGCTCTTTTTTGGAGGAAATTAGATTCTGGTATTATCGTTTTGTTATGAAATGAGTAGCAATGAAAACAATGAAGTTATCCAGAATTCAGATGTTTTTTGCTCATATCCTTCTAGCATCAGTTTCTCACTTCAACCAAATCTAACCAGATCTCAACTCTCCAACGGGCAAACCAAGATCCATTACAAAATATCTTACCCTCTGTAATCTGATCCTCTCCTAAGAACTTTGTGTTGAATTCAATATTCTTCAGTATGCTATTCTCAGAAAGAATCTTCTTTCCACTCTCCACCTTACTCTGCAACAACCTGGGGGGGAAAACACAGAATAAATGGGCAAACAATAAAGACAACAAAAATTAATAAATAAACAGAAACATTTTTTAATCCAATTCAATGCCAATTGGGTATGCTTTTATCAATGCTTTGGGAGTATTATGTCATCTTAAATTATAGCTTAGCTCATATGCCATCTCTTATTGCAACTAGCCAAACAAGAAAAACATTGTCCTGCAGGATATACTAGGGCAGTGAATGGTAACACTTGGCTGAATGAGAAAATTCAAAACCAATTTCTCTAAAATACTCATTTCAACAATAAAGAAAATTGTATTAGAGAAGAACTCCCATGTGGGGGTCTCATTGTGCAAACAGTACTTCCACATCACATAAATGTAACAAATTGCGTCTTGAATCCCAAACCAGCCAATGAACTTATCAGATTGTTTTGATTGAATAACTATTCTTTACTTTCCCTCATTGTGTTTCGCCAAATGCTAATGTCAAAAAAATTCACTTTAATAAACAAAATAATTGTCGCCATGTCTGACCTCCGGTATTGCTGCCTGGAAACTTCATCTCCACAGAAAAAACAAAGAGTAACGAGCAGCGCATTTGCTGACTGACACAGAGACACCTCTCGCTGGGTGGACTTGAGAAGTACTGTGATCACCTAGAAATACATACACATACGCACACATTGAGAGGGCTACATTACAGGATTAGCATTCATATGACAGACAGGCACCACCTAGTAGGATTTAAGAAGCTGACACTGAATCAGGGGGGCGGCATAGCTCAGTGGGTAGAGCGGTTGTCTGGGAATCAGAAGGTTACAGGATCGATCCCTGGCCCTGCATATAGCATGTCGAGGTGTCCTTGAGCAAGACACGGAACCCCCAACTGCTCACTTGATGTACGTGGCTCTGGATAAGAGTGTCTGCTAAATGCCTGTAATGTAATAATGATTGCACGAATTTAAAAACACCTTCTATGCCAAAACCTTGAACTTTCCCTCTTGTTTAAAATGTATTCTTGTCTGAACTTCAAATTTCAAGTCCCTCAACTTCTGACAGTCATTCATTCCTACACTACAATATAATGTTTTTTCAGGCATTCTAGGCTTCATTGACAGGCGAGTCACCGTAGACAGCAAACGGAGAGTGTAAGGAAAGAGATGCAACAAAAGTCCCAAGCTGGAATCCAATCCAGGATGATGTATTAAGGCCAGAGCCAATGTGGTATACCAGCTGAGCCACCAAGCTGCCAAATAATATAATCTTTTAATATCAGTTTAATAAGGTGTCCTACCTCTTGCGTTCTCTCTTTCAGGACAAATTGTGATGGGGAGAGGCTAATGACAGAGGGATCCATGATGGAGCGCGTCTGCATGTCAGAGTAAGCCTCAGCTTTGATGAAGGCTGCCCTGGAGCCAGTGTTCCTCACACACAGACACACCTTGCTGACTTTGCCAACAGCTATGCCTGTTAGCGTGGTGACATAGCCATCTGCTCGTTTCCTCAGATCCTCCAGGATGATATTGCTGGTGCCACCATACCCTGAAAGAGGAATCTGAGATAACATGGGAGTAAACTTATGATATAGTTATCCTTAATGCACATTTCTTCTAAAGCCAAGCTTTAGAAGAATTATTAGTTGATTATCAGTAGTGAAAAGAATAATGACAGTGTGTCTATACCTACACACACACCACAGAGCAGAAAACATTTAAGATTTATGAAAAGCTTATAGAAGTAGCAGTCAGGAAAAAAAAGGCAAACGTTACAAAGAAAACAAGAAAATGATGAGAGGAAAATAGATAGCAGGTGATAAAAGAAACCAGAGAGATGTAAAATAAAAGTCAGATTCTCACCGTAAACTTGATCCCTGGCTGTGAGGGCCGTACTCCAGATTGTTTGATCTCAAGCTTGGCCAACATACAGGCCACCCTGGTGGGTGCAAAGAGCAAGTGTATCGTCACATCCTCTTTAGGACGAATTGACAACTCCCCGTGTCTTGTCAAACGCTCCTCTGGACTGAACATACTCTGGAGCTGAAAGAGAGAAATACACTACATGGTAATTTGGTTGGTTTCACAATTATATATTAATAGTTGAACAGACATCCATCCATCCAATTTCAACTGGTTATCTGAAGCCAGGTAATGGAGTTATGCTGGAGCCTGTTCCAGCACTCATTGGGAGAAGGCAAGGACCTATCCTGGACAGATCCCCATTCCATCACAGAGTATATCATTTAAAAAAAAACACATCTTTTTTCTTGCCATATGTTGGCAGCTCACTGCTCCTATAAAATAGGATGGGTTAAAATGCAGAGAAATCCAAATTTACCCTTGCAGGACTGATAAGGGAATCAATTTATTTGATTTATTTATTTAAACCCAATGAAAAAAACAGTATGGGTTCAGAAAATTTTACCTGAAAACAATCTTGGTCTTGACCACGGATTAGCAATCGTAGTTGCTGGAACAAACTGGAAGAATTGTTCCTTAGAACCAGCTTCTGTTGCCTTTGAAAGGGACAGACAAACATTAGTCCTTCATCTCTAAAAGGAACCAATCCAGAACATTGATAAGATACCAAATAAGGTTTCTGAAAATTATTTTAAAAGAAAGGCTCTTTGCTAAAAAAACATGTTCATCAGAAAATTCTAAATCTGCATGAGCTGGTAAACTACTGCAGCCTCTTTAAAGATCATCATCCATCTGTCCACATTCTATAAATGATGAGAAATAGTCTAGTGGGTAGATCTGGCATATTTGCATTCTAGATGGTCATTAATTGGCACTGTCGCTAAGGATTTTATCAATATCTATCCATCCATCGTCAACCGCTTATCTGGGGTTGAGTCCCAGAGGTACCAGATTTCAGCCGGAAATTCCAAGTTTTCCTTTCCCTTGCAACATCAACTAGCTCTGACTGGAGGATCGCAAGGCATTTCCAGAACAGTATACAGATAAAATCCCTCCACCTGGTCCTCAGTCTATCCTCTGGCCTCCTCCCAGCTGGCCATGCCTGGAAAACTTCATTTGGGAGGTAACCTGGTGGCCTCCTGATTAGATGCCCAAAGTACCTCAACTGGCTCCTTTCAACTTGAAGGAGCAGAGGCTCTACTCAGAGTCCCTCGTGATAACTGGACCTATCATATCTTCAAGGGAGACATCAGCCACCCTCCTGAGAATACCCATTTCAGCTGCTTATATCCATGATCTTGTTCTTTCTGTCATGACCCAGCTTTCATGGCCAGAGTAGGAACAAACACTGACCAGTAGATGGAGAGCTTTGTCTTCTGGCTCAGCTCTCTCTTGGTAACCATGGTTTGGTCAAGTGAGCTCAGTACTGCTCCAGCAGCTCTGATTCTCTGGTCCAACTCATGCTCCATCTTCCCCTCACTGGAGAACCCTGAGAGACTTGAACTCCCTCACTTGGGGTCAGGACTCATTCCCTACTCAGAGTGGACCATCCTCTGGTGTCCTGCTGAGAACCATGGTCTCAGATTTAGAGGTGCTGATCCTCATCCCTGCTGCTCCACACTCAGCTGTGAACTGATCCAGAGACTGTTGGAGGTCACAGACTGATGATGTCATCAGAACCACATCCTCTGTACACAGCAGTGATGTGATCCTCAGTCCACTGAACTACGACCCCTCTCCTCCACCACTACACCTCCTCATCCTGTCCATGATCATCACTAACAGGACAGGTGACAAGGAGCTCATAGCCTTAGACGCCTGTGGAAAGCACGTTGAAGTGTCCTTCAGCAACACATGGAACCCCTCCCTAACTGCTCCCTGGGCACTGCGGTGGCTCACTGCTCCTATGAAATAGGATGGGTTAAATATAGAGAACAAATGTAATTCTGTCTGTACAATGTCACATAAGTAAACCTTTTATATACATTTGGCAAAGTGCAGCTAAACTTCCTTCATGTTTTTATATTCAGCATCCTGACATGTACGAGCGGGCTGTGCTACGGAAGGACCACCAGAAGAAATATGGGGCCACAGTTGACCTATGGAGTATTGGTGTCACTTTCTACCATGCTGCTACAGGAAGCCTCCCCTTCCGACCCTTTGAAGGACCCCGTAGGAATAAAGAAGTGATGTAAGAACATGTTAAGTTGCATTTGTTGCAAGGTAGTGGATCATTTGGCAACACATGTCTCATATGACTTCTTTCTTTTTCTTAGGTATAAGATCATCACTGAAAAGCCATCTGGGACCATCTCTGGCCAGCAGAAATTTGAAAATGGAAAGATTGAGTGGAGCACAGAGATGCCCGTGTCCTGTAGCCTCTCTAAGTAAGACTATAATTAGAAATGGCAGGAATTTCAATACTCAACGGTGTTTTGGAAATATATAAATCCATGTGCTTTTTTTCCTCGTCCACAGGATTATTTTATCCTTTCACAATACATGAGCGTCCATTGAGTCATGGGAAGGAAAAAGGCAACACTGTTCTCTTCATGGCTCACGCCATCCCGACATAGTTGTGATCACACAAAAGAAACTTGAAACAATCCTGCGTTTATGAAAAACTGCCTGGTGGGGACCACTGCTCTGTCTTTGGTTGCAGCAATGATAGAAGATACAAAGAACTGTGACTGAAGTAAAGGTCTGTGATTAACTTTGTCAGCTTTCTGTTTCCAATCCTATTATGGGATTTGATCAAAGCCAAGACAAAAGGCCAAGGACACTTGGGAAACTGTAAAAACTGAACATGCCTGTCTTTGAGTTCCTGCAGAAGAAAGACAGTTGTTTGTGAGAGTTGTTACTTGACTTGGAGCAGAAGGCACCACCACATGGATGTTTCATGCCCATTGTTCTTTTCCTACAAACAATAAGTCAGCAATAAAAACACCTTAGCTTGCACCGATGCCACAAAGGAACCCGGCTTTGTGCAGAAAACCTCTGGGTCTAAGTGCATGAAGGATCATTTGTGTCTTGGTGCCTAAGCTTGGAGGGAAAAAACCGTAGGACAGGCAACAGAATTCCCATGATGCAGTCTGGTGCTTTCAAAATGCTTTCTGGGTGTTTCAGCTCGGCTTGGTTGGCCTACCAAACAACTTGCTTGGCCTTTGCCTCGACTTTGATCACATCATACAATAGAACTTGAAAGGGAAGGCTGACAAAGTTAATCAAATAGTTTTACTTTACTCAATTCTTTGTATCTTCTATCATTGCTGCAACCAAGGCCAGAGCAGTGGTCCCTACCAGACATCTCCAGTTTCTCATAAATGCAGGATTGTTTTGAGTTGGCTCCGTGTGATCATAACTATGTGGTGATGGCGTGAGACGTGAACAACTTTGTTTGCCCTTATTTTGATTGAATGCACACTCATTTATTGTGAAAGAGTCTATTTGGTCACTTGGACTAGGCTGTGTGTGTGTGCGTGCGTGTGTGTGTGTGTGTGTGTGTGTGTGTCACAAAATGAATGACGAAATCCTTGTGTTTGATGACTTAATCTCATTTTGGACTCTATCATCAGTCAGTTTCAGTTGGTTTTTGATTTCTCGTTCACTGTGTTGGTGTGCATGTGATATAATGTGGGGGTCATTAGTTATGGTTATATA
>OMLC01004569.1:6829-17573 GCA_900302585.1 Regalecus glesne | reverse complement strand
GGCCTTCACTCTTCTTCTGTTGAATATATATATATATAGAGAGAGAGAGAGAGAGAGAGAGAGAGAGAGAGAGAGAGAGAGAGAGAGAGAGAGAGAGAGACAGAGAGAGAGAGAGAGAGAGAGAGAGAGAGAGAGAGAGAGAGAGAGAGGACAGATGGATGGATGGAGGATGCTGGACTCTGGCTCAGTGGATCCCTGATTGGCCGGCCGTTCACCTGTTTCTTCACCAACTGTCCCTTCTTTTTAACCTGTGAGCAACTCGGAGGGAATCTGGACTTCTTCTTGTGCCGGGGTACCCTGAGACTGGCCCCATCACACCCAACTTCAGCCAGGAGACAAGACGAGAGATCGAGCATGGTTGCATATTAAAGGATGATAGAGGGGACAGGGAACAGGGAGCCCACGTCAGTACGTGTGCTGGGGAAGATGGAGAACCCATACGTTTGTGTGCTCCTCTCATTTAAGGTGTCCTCCGCCCGATGGATCGGGGGATGAAATTATAGATGGGCTGTTCAAACAGGCCCGTCTGACTTTCAGAGAGCTCGTGTCCCTGATGGGATGACTAACTGGATGCCAACAACTCTGTGTGATGGTGTTTTAGCTCTCATTGAGTTTTACTGTCCCCCTGACCTTCACCCCACCATCCACCACCACCACCACCACATGCTGTCCAGCCTCCTGTGAAATGACAGCTTGCAGCCCCAGATGAACATCGATTCCAGAGTAGGTTGCCGTTAAACCCTCCTAATCCCAACACAGTCTTTGTAAATCCTGCTTCTGCCCACCACCGTGCAGTCACAGGCTAAATGGGAATCTTCGCCCTCCGCGTAAGGTAATGGTGCATCAGGGCGTCTGATGAAGGGAGGCTCCTTGGAACAGCGTCAGGACCGATTACAGTCGTTTCACTGTAGTATGTGGGAACAATGACAAATGACTACAGCTTCCAACGAGTCCCCCCCTCAGGAGTCTGAGACTGGAACGTCTGATTTATGTTGATCTGCTGCTTCATTCCCACGAATGGAGCCACTGCCTCCCTTTTAATATTTATTGATGAGGCAAAGATTCGATTAGACGGTTTAGAGAGTTTGTTAAACTCCTGCTAACATTGAGTCATGGTGAGACGTCAGCACTTTGGTGTTTCTGGATGACTTGCTTTTAGGTTACGTCTTAATGTGGATTACAGGCCAGGCAGGATTAGTATTCAGTCTGGAAATGACAACCAGTCTACTGTTAAATTATAATCATGGCAGGTTCACGGTGTGGTGCTGGAGCAAAACTCCATGCTGTGAAAGTGAAGCATCACGGATGCTGTCCCACAGCCTGCCATTGATCCCAGTGGCTATCAAAGTCCACAGCTAATCAGCACGGCTGATGATGAAGTCATCTATCAAAATGAAAGCTTCAACTTGTGATGTAAAACTGCTCTGGGGATGAGCACGTCTGGTGACCAGCATGAACCCCACACGTCATTTCATCAGTTAGATGCACCGTTGACTGGAATGAGATGCTTTATCTGATGTGGTGAATTTTACTATTTACCACATCAGATAAAACCTGCTTCCTGCATTAAGTTTGACACGAATTTTCAAAGTTTGGTTCATGCGATGATTTCAAATAAGGCAATTGGGAGACCAATGTCAGGTTTGAACTCAGAGTTTCTGTACTTGGTGACCAGGTGACAAATACAAAGCTTTGACTGGTTTCTTCCTCGCCTGTCGCCCTTGACGGAATCCCCCTGAAATAGCCCAGCGCCCTAGTGGTCGAACTTAGAATGCAAGTTGGGACTTGACCTATGACCTACTGGTTTGATTCATCATCATGACGTCACGATGAGTGTATAAACTACAGTGAGCCAGTCAGGTGACATTTGGCGTGAGTGTGTTTTGGTGAGAGCTAGCGACTCTCAGACCTCACTTCTGATGGAGAAACATGGATATAAGAAAACTGATGCGCACATCCTCCTCCTGCTCCACCACCTGCAGAGAGAGCAGCACCGTACCAGCCCAAGAGAGCGGCTATGATGCACAGCCCCGGTCCTCAGAGAGCACCTGGCTCTGCTGGTGTCCTCGTCCATCAGGTAGTTAATCACACTCACCTGTTGTGTCGGGTGGTGGAGCCATCTTGTCTCTACAGGTGAACCACCGTGCTAGCATAACGCTTATGGGGAACTTCAACGTTTATGAACTTTTTCCTTTTATTTATTCATTGTGGCCACAAGACACTGGCTGGTGGATCGTGTTCTCTACATTAAACCCAACAACGGAGACGGAAAGTTGATGGGCAGTTTTTCAGCTCGCATTGCTCTCGAACTTGTGGTGCCTCCACAGCAACGTGCGGGGAATTGGTTTTCCATTCTGAGAAACGTGTTGTTGGACCACAGACAGCAACGCTCCACAGAAGAAAGGCTCGGTGGCTTCAGCCGCATCGCATTTAGGAGAGACTTTATTCGGAAACGGACAGCTGAGTTGGAGGACGCCATTCTCTGGAGTTTCCGCAGCAACACCAGCCGCCGGCAGTTCTTCCAAAAGTAAGACATGCGTTTATCAATTATATGATGCCAGCCTTGGCTTTTACGCAGTGTTGGATGATTTTTGTGGTCTGTTAAATGTAGAGGATAAGGTTAGAGCATGTCGTTTACTTGTAATGGTGTTGAGATGAGGTGGATAGAGGAGACTTGGCTACATAGTTTGAAATTGGAACTGGGGTTGTGTCCCGTTTGTTGATAGTGAACTCATGTTGTCAGGCATTTACATCATTCATTGAGTGATATAAGAATAGTCTATGGGTCAAAGACGGGTCCACTTGAGAAGGTGGTGTGTTGTTCATGTGTTCCCGGGCAATTTGCATTCGGCGGGAAATATGTGGTAAAACCCGGAAGTGGACTGCTATGCTGCTGCCAAGGTGTTCTCCATTTTTATTTTTCTTTCTTTCTTACTCTCTACACACACACACACACACACACACACACACACACACACACACACACACACACACCACTTGACTTCTTCACCCTGGGTGTGAAGGCTAATAGGTGCAGAACTGCAGGTGTGGATCAATCCGGCAGCCTTTAGGTCATAGTATTGATCAGATGTCTCTGGAAGTGTCTATGCGTGATGGGTAGAGGAGGAAGAAGGTGAGAGCTGGAGGGGAGACAGGAGGTGTAGAGTCGGGTTTGTTTTATGAGAAGTTGGGTGTTGAGCTGGCACCAGTGATTAATTTGTATATGGACGAATTATCAATGTGATTGGATGTTTTTTGCTTGGGAATAGTAGGGTCAACTTTTTTCTATGATGAGAGATGGTGCTGAATCCATGCAAATAGACCCTGGAGCGCAAGCAGTTGGTCACCTATCCCTTCCTACTCCTGGCTGGTGAGCTTCCTTGTGGGGTGTTGTTGAGAAAGATGGTTGTGGCAGTGTTATAAAGGATGGTATCCAACTGGGCATCAGTCTTTACCCCCCACACACACACCCACACACCCACACATGCATCTCTCCACCATTTGATTGTTGATAAAACTGCCAATGGTACATGAGGCCTGGCTAAGGGAGCCAGCAGACACTGGAAATGGGCCTAGCATATATAGTACTAGCTATGAGCTACAGTGGACAGAATTGCACTTTCTGGGTTGCTGGGCCGGCCTAGATGCTGGCGTGCACAACAAAGAGGAAGCTGCTGGGTATTTGATTGTTGAGTTGTGATGAATAACACTGTATTCCCTGATGTTCTCCTCAGCTCTCACTCCATTTCTGACTTCACAGTACTGTCATGTGTTGTCTTTAGGGAGGCTTCAGAGACACACCTCAAATGAGTGTTGGTATTACATTTCTGATCTAATCAGTGACAGTACTACTATTTGATGTGGTTTCCTTGTTTGTGGGCCGGTTTTGGGTCCTGTAGCTATGACTGCTGTTGGGTTTTTTTTGGGGTTGACCTGAGTCTACCCCATAAAAACATGCAGGGGTATAGTTTTGCACTGCAGTCACCAAGATATGATGCGTATGCATCTCCTGTTAAACATGAACTCCCTCATCTCTGGCCCTCTCTTCTTTTTTCTATCTCTCTCTCTCTCTCTCTCTCTCTCTCTCTGCTGAGAAACCTGCACACTGACACATCACATCCCCTGAGGGCAGGATGAGAGGAAAGGTGTTTGGTAGAGAAAGGGGAGAATGGCTTGACTCCCACACCTCTCTGCTGAGTGTAAAGTTTTTGTCTTTTCCCCTTATCGTTGCACGTCCTGACAGGGTAATAGGTGAAACCCTTTCATGCGTCTTGCGCAAGCTATTTCTGTTGACTTGCAGTAGATTGTGCACTTGTCTGGTTGATGCAGCTGTGTTTTGAGTTGATTGCAGTCTTTCTGTGTTTTCCTCTTTAGACAAGTATCATTCAGCTACATGTGTTAATTATCTGAAATGTGTATTTAAATGTCCAACATGTAAGCTAGTTGATGTTAAAGGGGGGCGTCTGTTTTTTAATGATTGTATTTCATTCTGTGGCTTTTCTATTGTGCTCTCTTTTTGAATCCAACATTCCAATTTTGTTGGAAGTCAGGTAAGTCCACCATACACAATACCAATGCAAAGTATAAAATCCACTGTGGCGCTCCCTGAAAAATGGTGAATGAGCTGAGGGAAGAAGTTAAAAGTGTATGTATATTTTGCCAACAAAATATTATTTATCCAAGCCTTTCTGAAAACCTTTCCCCATGTGACCTGACATAGGTTTCTAGGGAACACAGATCTGATCAAAATGTTTAGTTTAACATTTGCATTAATGTGTCGTGTATTCTTTGCCACAACAGTTAATCAGTTTATTGGTCCACTTCATTCAAACGTACTGATAAAACCATCATCTTTGACCAGAATAAGTCTTTTGGTCACCATGTTAGTAAGCTTGTCCAATCCCGTTTTCTTTAGTTAAGAAATATTGATGAAATTAGATATCCTTCCACTTCCAAACCACGCCGATCCTCAAGCCTCCGTTTTTTTTACTCATCCCCCACTCCGACCACAAAACGAAGGGTTACAACACCTTTACAGTTTTAGCCCCAAACCTCTGGAATAATCCTCCTTGATCCATTATATTTGTGCAATTAGATTTAAATGGCTCATAAACCTATCTTTTTAGGCAAGCCTTGGTATAGACCAGTCATGGTTGGTTTTTAGTTTGGTCTGATTCTTTTTGTGTCATGTTTAATCTTCATTTTATTCATATGATCTATTTGCACTTGCAAATAGTCTATTTGGTTTCATGATCGTGTGTCTTTTTCACATGAATAAAGAAGTAAACGTTTAGTTATCAGTGAACAGTGTGCGTGTCAGGGTGAGGGGGGTATTAGTGCTAACCTGCATCACTACTTTTTGTTAGCTGCTGAGTGGGCGTTTGCATTTGAACAAACCAGAAAATAGTGTTGCCCTTTAATTATCCTGTCTGTCCATCCATCTGTCTGGTGCATGTGGCACATATTTGAACTCTGAATACAGAGATTGTTGTACCATCTTATTCAGTGTTTTCTTCAGGTCAACCCTCTGTCATTTTCTCTAGCGGAGCCTCTTTACTAATTTACATCTTTGATTGCGCTGCTCATTTGCCCAGTTGGTGTTTTTTTCGTCATATCAGCGTGGTGCTGAGAAGGAGAGGGAGAGAAAGCACACGGTGTGAGGGGAGGAGAGGCCTGCTGGGAGCGCCAGGCTCAGCCATGCCTGGTTAACAGGGGAGTGTATATCCACCATGTGTCCAGGGTTCGTTTGCGAGGGATAAACGGGGGAGGTGCTCCTGGACAACATTGATGGCGAGGCGTCTGTACCGACGCTGAGACTTGATCATGGAAGGGTTCATGCTTGATAGTGCAATGTAATAATTTACTAACTTGCATACATTCATAGCAAGATGTGTGTTTGTGCAGGGCTGAGTTTTCTTGTTGATGTCTTTCCTGGTGGGTATTGCACATGGAGGAGTCACCACCACGTGAGACAAGCTCGAGTCGAACCTCGCGTAGCTTCACATTGAAGTGCCACTTGGTTTGTCAAAGGAATCACGGGTGCATGTGTCTGATTGGTTTGGCAGAAAGGTCACCGCAGGTGTTATGTTGCGCAATAGTTATTTTGGGGGCTTCTGATTGGGTAAATGTTGTTTGTTGGAGAGCCCCCCCCAATGAACACTGCAAGATGATGAGGGGGTGCTGTGCGGTAGCACCGGTAGTCTCACCTCCCCACCATACGAAACCTGTCTACCAGTCAATAAGTCTGTATGTCGTTCTCTCTCTCTCTCTCTCTCTCTCTCTCTCTTTGTCCTTTCTTGCTGTCCCCTCCTCACACAAGCACTTCCATTACCACCCACCTCCCTTATCTGTCTGTGAAACAACCTGACCTACAGAATGTGACAGAAGTGGTCAGGTCTGTCAGTCTGGCCGTTGGAGTTTGCCAATAATAGGGGGGGGGCATATCTCCCCATTACACCATGTTTTCTGCCCATCTGCCATGAAGGGCTTTATTTCTGTCTGAGCTGTGAGTCAGTGTTGTCTGTCTGGGAAGGTTTGCTATCTTGTCTCTGTGTGCTGGCACATAGGGAAGGGGAATGTGCAGGGAATCCAAATGAAAGCTGCAGATTTCCGGTCAGCTTGTATCTTTGAGCCGTACAACGTAGAATCAGGATATCTGGAGGACCATCTGGCGTTCCAAGTAGGACTAAAATCACTATTTCATAGAGATGCACCTCCACTTGTTCTTAGTTCCTATTCAGTCACCTGAATTATGACATAAACCGATACCAGTGTTCTTCTTTCTTGCACGTTGTTGTTGTTGTTGTGTGTAAGGTTACGTGAAGCTGCAGTAAACTGCAGAAGAGTGAGAGCATTATGAGAATATATTGAGTTTCAATTTATTCCAAAGCAACTTGTTGAACTGTAATGTGAGGAGGCTTCACATACTGATGTATGTAGGTGTAGGAGTACAAGTTGCTATAGCAACTCCTTCAATGTGTTAATTGACTTGGAGTCCAACTGGGCTTCTTTCCTATCCAACTTACCCCAAATAACCTTTTATCTAAACAAAAAGACCTTAATCCTGCAGTTATTTCATATTCGGATGGCAGAAATATTGATATTTTTAGGGGCTGCATGTCTCAGGATGTAGGGCGGTCATCTAGTAATCAGAAGATGGAAGGTTCAGTCCCTGGTTCCTTCAGAAAGTGTGTGAAAGTGTCCTAGAGCAAGACAGTGAACCCTGAACTGCTTAGGACAACAGATGAAAATGATTCTGGTGGCAAAATCTGGTGTATTTACATTTTAAGTGGGCATTGATATGCACTGTCTCTATAAAGGAGATTATTGTTATTATAATCATCATACATTTTAAACAATGCAATCATTCAACTGAATTCCAAAATATCACTGAAGTGGTGTTTAGTGTTGACGTGCCTCATGTCATTGGAGCATTCATAGGCTCTGACTGAGGACTGAAAGGGGGAATGTTGCATTGATGCTCAGTGTGGAAAAAATGTTTTTAGAATCTCCCCTTTAGATAGGCAAGGAGAATTTATTACTAATTTTTATATTTTCAAAATATTTGGTGAATCCTGGACTAAAAAGGGCACATGTGGGTCTTGACGTGAAACATTTTGGGAACCTCTGATCAAACCTAGAGTCTATTTGAAGATTTGGTGGGGGAATAAACTTTTATTACTTGCGTTTAGTTTGTCACCATTTCTTTTAATCCATCCATTCATCCATCCATTGTCGACCATTTATCCGCACCTGGGTCTTGGAGGTATCGGTTCCAGCAGGGGACCCCAATCTTCCTTCTCCTGGCCACACTAACCAGCTCTGACTGGGGGATTCTGAGGCCTTCCCAGACCAGCATGGAGATATAATCCCTCCGCTTGGTCTACATACTAGCTGGACATGCCTGGAACACCTCAGTAGGATGACATCGCGGACACAAGCAACTGAACTGGGTTTCTCAGGAGGGTGTCTGGTGTCTCCCTTAGTGACAGGGTGAGAAGCTCAGTCATCATGAGGGATTCAGAGTAGAGCCTCTGCTTCTTTACGTGGAAAGGAGCCAGTCGAGGTTGTTCAGCACCTAGTCAGGATGCCACCTAGTCTCCTCCCTTGTGAGCCATTCTAGGCCATCTTTTTAAACGGGGCTCAAATAGCTTTTTCTTAAATAATTCCTTTCTTTAACATAAGCTCATCCAGTACCTTCTGAATATTCGGGCTCAAGCACAAACTATCTCCATGACTAAAGATGTTGGACTGGAGACACACGGCACAACATGCTGACCTCAGCACCAAAATAAACCTGCTCCATGCAGAAAAAAGAACTGACTAGGACAAAGAAAGGGAACAATCTTGATAAAAAGCACCTGTCAAAGCTTGTTCATCTGCTCAAAATCCACATTAACCCTGAGAAGAGGCCTTTACTCTGGTCAAGGACCTTATTAATATTTCAAAGCCAGATTATGTAACATAATTGCATGCATGTATGGCTCTTGACCTTTTCACTGCGCTAAAAATCAATCCACCATGGAGTGTCTATGTTTGTGCCGCTGCGTGAGGGGGCCCTGTGTTCATTATTACTGGGTACGATGGGGAAATGCTGTCTTGCAAATGTCATTTGGGAACAATGACCTTCAAGGATCAGATCTGAGACGTCTCAGTTTGCTAATTGGACTAGAAGGAGAATGTTCTTGTTCATTGTACCACTTGACAATATAAATTTGTCTCCTTGGTTAATTCAGGAAGTGTGTTGAAGTGTCCTTGAACAAGACCCTGAACCCCAAACTGCTTGGGACAACAGATGAAAATGAGCTCAATCTGGCATATTTACATTCTGAATGTTCGTTAATAAGCACATTGTCCCTATTGAGGAGATTATTATTATGGAGGGATTAAGCTGCACTTGCCAGAAATTTCTGCAGCTCCTTTATTGTTGCTCTTGGCCTCTTGGCAGCCTCCCTGACCAGTTTCCTCCTTGTCCTCTCATATATTCTGGAGGGATGTGGATGGCATGTTCTTGGTAATGTTAGCGTTGTGGCATATTTTCTCCGCTTGCTGATAATTTTCTTCACTGTTCTACATGATCAGCATCAGACTAGGAGCAAAGTTCAGCCCTGACAGTTTTCATCTGGATGGGCTCCTGTACCCCATCAGAAGTACTGATGAGTTACAGGAAACAGTATTAGGCCATTTATAACGTACAGGCTAAGAGATCACTATCAAGTTAGCACCCTAACAACCGGTATACTTGCAGGGTTTCATGAAATAATGTGAATGTAAATTGGCAGAACTGTTGCCTCATAGCAAGAAGGTCTTGGGTTTGAATCCTGTCCCTCTCTGTGTGAAGTTTGGATGTCCACCCCGTGTCACTGTGGGTTCTTCTGGATACTCAGTTTTCTTCCCACCATCATAAAGACATTGTAGGAACAGTAGATGTGAAGCTATAATCTGGTGCATCGTATCCAATGGTGACGGTGTGAAAAGCTGCACATGGTCCCTTTTGGTAAGGGTGAAATCCTGTCGAGCAACAGTGTTCTTTGGGCGGCAATGCCCAGAAGGCACACCAAGGGGGTATTTTATTCATTTGGCAATGAGCAACCCAACTCACTTAAGATCCACCCATAGCTTGAATAAAATAGATATTCTGTAGTCCTATGCCTCGACTATACACTGTGATGAAATATTATCACGGAAAAAATATGCTAGTCTCTGTTCTCAAACTAGCCAAAAGTGTCCCTCTAGGCCTAGCCTAATGAGAGGCCTTTTTTATGAGTCATGATTAGTCTCCATGTTGTGGGCGTGGACACGGAACCTGAACCACCCCTTTGACGGACTTGAACCCTCAACATCTGGCACATCAGTTCCCAAAGCACACACCCCACCACTGAGCTACTGCGGGGATCAGGAAATGTGTCTGGAACTGGACATGAATCAGCAGCACTCTGTTTATACTAAGTCGTGTGATATTGTGTCCGGAGCTGATTAGATGCAACTCTCACATCAGGCTTAACAGTCGGGACTCGATGCTACTGATTATTTAAATGGGTTCATTGTCAGGCTGTGATGAACAGCCTGGCTGCACCCTATCGAAGCAGACCCAGAGAGACTAATCAGCTGAGCCATAATAACACTCACCTAGACGTCATTTGACAAACCAACGTGGCAAATAGAATAGCATCTCCCGTCTCAGGCGGGGAAGACATCTTATCAGTGTGCTCTTCTCTATCCTGTTCCATCACTGGTTGAAGCCATGGGAATGTTTTGCTTTTATCTGTAGCTGTAAGCATGAAGGCTTCCAGATGCTCTGGTGATGGAGTATTCCTAACCTGTTCCATAGGGTTCTGCTTGGCAGTGGCATCGGTATTTTTGAATAAATGTGTATGAACTTAAAGTATTTTGCAGCTTTAGTCTCGAGTTTTTTTCATCTTATTATTCTATGACCTTTGCTGCTCTACCTTTCAGCTTTTTGGGACCTTTATCAACTTCAAGCTCTCAGCTTCAATTAGAACTTTTAATTGTTAGTTTCCCTCATTCCCTCTTGCTTTGTTTACATGGTATATCGACTTTTTCTTATGAAGCACTTTTCTAGTCTAGCGGCCACTCAAAGTGCTTTACAATGAATCCCTTATATTGACTGAGCTACACCCGAGTCGCAGGCGTGCGCTCTACCCACTGAGCCACCGCGGCTCTTATATCCCACCTGACCTTTGACACAACAGGGATGGATGCATCCATGTTGGGGGGGGGGTGG
>OMLC01004561.1:13205-24904 GCA_900302585.1 Regalecus glesne | reverse complement strand
ATATATCCCGTTCCCGGCCATTAGAGGCTTATTGAATTCTGCTAGAGTCTGATTGAAATAACAGCATCCTGTCATGATGTTGTCATCCTGTTGTGTTGACTGGCTACTGATTGGCCCATTCCATTCGTTACACACGTGTGCCTCATTATTTCAGGGGCAAAAAAAAATCCATTCAACTGCCGATGCTGCTGACCAGTCTGTTACTGCAGGGATGACACACGGAGAGTGTTTTGTCAGGCATGAGGATGTGTCGAGAGTCACCACTATCATTAATCTATCTGATGTTCCTTCAGTGTGACACAAGCTCATATACAATATGTTGGGATGGACATGGCTAAAATCTAACTTTCATACATATCCTTTTAATGGACTGAGTGGCTACAACACTCCTTTAAATTAGATGAAGCTGAAGGAAATGAGTGCAAAATAATACTTAGATATTTGTACTTGTTTGAATTGTTTACTCCTTTGGTACACTTCGCTTTTTTTTTTCAGCACTTGTTTGCATTTTATTTTAGACTATTACAATTTCATTTAGCAGACGCTTTTATCCAAAGTGACATACATTTGGGTTAGTACAGCACTAAGTGCCCCAAAGCTACGCTCAAGTCTGCAAGGATGTAGGTGCCATCAGGTAGTGCTCGGAGGCAATAAACATAGTGAATAGACTCCCTCCCTTTTCATTAATTATAAGTCCATCAAGTTGAGTTCAAGTGCAGAGGTGCTCACAAAAGAGCTGGGAGGTTTCTAGACCAAATGATAGTTTTATTTAATACATTTAAAAAGTTGCCAGATGGTGGCGTAGAGGGTTAAGACACCTATGTTCAGTGCATCTCTGCGTCATGCAGTTGTGTGTTCGAATCCCGGCTGCGCCGTTTCCAACCACAGCCAGAGGTCCATAGTTAGTGGGGCATAATTGGCTAAGCCTCGCATGGGTATGGGGGTTGGGTTGGATAAAGGATTCTGGGTTCGCTGGTGTCTCTCTCTGGGTTGTCCGGGCACTCATGGTTAAGTGAAGGGAAAGTACTCTTCTTCGTTCTCCTCCGACGGCAAAGCACTGCGCTTTCCCTGTGAGACCACAATGTGTAAAACAATGAGGGCTAGTCATCACGTGACTTGGAAGACTCACATGCTATGGCTTCCTCCTTCCTGTTGATGTTCTTGAGGGGCATTAAAGCACCTGCTGCAGCAGTACGCCACATAGGGAATTTAGGTGAGAAAAAAAAGGGGCTAAAAAATATAAAATTGTCAGGTACTCAGCAGATTGAATGGCGTTCAGCAGCTCATCCCCAATCAGGGAACTACAGAAAAGAAGAGTTCAGCTAGTGACTTGGGCCCCTGTCGTGGTGGTAGTACCAGGCCCCTCTCATTGCCTGAGTGTAGTGAGCGGGAAGGAACGTAGACCTGAATGAGGGAGTTCAGGCTGGGGTTGTTTTAGTTGCTGTTTTGTAAGTGAGCGTCAAGGTTTGGGATTTGATGGAGCAGCCACTGGGAGCCAGTGGAGGGTTACGAAAAGCGGGGTGACGTGAGGTATTTGGGGGCTGGTTGAAAAACAGACATCCTACTGCATTCTGGATCATCTGCAGAGGTTTGAAAGAACAGCGGGGGAGGCCTGCCAGCAGAAAGTTGCAGTAGTCAAAGCGTGATACGACAAGAGCCTGTATCAGTAGTTGGGCTGCATGCTCGGGTAGGTAAGGTCTTATCATCCTGATGTACAGGGCAAATCAACATGACTGAGCAGCCAAGGCCACGTGAACTATAAAGGTTAGTCGGTCGTCGACCATAACACTCAAATTTTCTGCCAATAAAGTATTTAAAAAAAAGCTTCATTACTCAGCTTCTCCTCTCTGAAGCCACATGGGCTGGGGTCAAATTCGCTATACTTTACCCTGAACACACTGCCAGGGTTTTTGCAGAGCAAAAAGACAAGATCACGACAATTTCCATTCATATCAACCTGAGAAAACAACTCGTCTGCCAAAAACCTCCAATTGAAGAAAGAAGCTTTGTTCATTTTTCATGGCAGATGCATATAACAAAATGTGTACTCTATATTCAACCCATCCTATTGTTTAGGATGTGAGCAGCTGCGGCCCCCAGGAACCAACTCAGGGTTGCTTTTCTAGTACCTTGCACAGTGGTACAGGCAGGAGTATTAACCCTCACATGCACGTCCTTTTGATAGTGGGAGGAAACCCACACAGAAAGGACCTTCTTGCTGTGAGGCAACAGTGCAAACCGCTGTGCCACCCAAAACTGGCAAACTGACTCATTTTTATACCGTGCCTTAGTCTTGCAACCACTCAAAGCACTTTATAATTAGTTCTTCACGTTTACCCAAGCACTGCCAATTCCTCCATTACCCGAGCACAATGCTTTCCCCTATGGCAGGCGTCAGCAACCCGCGGCTCTCAGCCTTTCTGCTGCGGCTCCCGGAGGCTTTGACAAAAAAATAACATGGAAATAAATAACAGTGTTTTTTTTTTCATTTTTTGCACAGTGGAAAATCTTTCAAAGGGAACACCTCTTCTGTTGGGAGTTTGAGGTTATATTAGGCAACTAAAGAGAAATATCCATTTGAGCCGCGTTGGCTCGGGGCGTAGAATGCATGTCTATAATAGAGGCGCTAGCGTGTTCGTATCCCGTCACATAGTTTGGTTATGTTTTTAATGCTCAGGCGTGATGATGGATGGCTTTAAGTCGCTGAGCGAAACAAAGACGAGGATGACACCACACTAAAATGGACTTTAGCCTTACTTAAATACAAACGGTCCCATGTCATATTCATGTTTACAGCTATATATTCTATTTATTTGAAAGTACTTTTAGTCGATATAGTTCCACAAACATGGGGAGGACTCAAGGCCTGCATAGCTCTGTGTTTAATTAACCTCAATGTAGGTCTGCACATGCAAGTGTACTTTTTCTCCTCTTCATAAGAGTTTGATATTTTTATTAAAGGTAAACTAGCAGTAAAATGTCATGATTTATCTCTATTCTTGTTCTGTACTTTCATAAATGGAACAAACTGCTGTTTTTGTATATATAGAATAACTATATATACACATCTTTGTAAGCTGTGATATCAAATATCTTTTGCGGCCCCAGATTAATCTTATGTGGTGGAAAATAGGGCAAAATGGCTCTATGTAAAGGTGGATGACCCCTGACCTATGGGGATTTAGGGTTTTCTGCTCCCTGTTTACCCGAGGTGCACTGCAGCCTGTGGTCCGTTTTAACACAGCCCTCAAAGTTGAGAGCCTCTTTCCTTCTGAGACTACTAACCTCACCTCAGACGGTTTGGTTGTAATAATCCATTTAACAATGGGTGTATCACCATATACCCCCTGACTCCTGCTAAGGAAGGCCAGAGGCATCTGAAACAGTGTAAATCTGTGTGTACCGACTGTCTAGATCTGCAGGGTATATACATCACTGTGGTGATATGAGTCAGTGTTTACATATGTGTTCTGTTACCCGTTGACGCTTCAGCTTTGCCCCATACTAACTCTGACAAGAACACCACCTCTCCAACTTGTGTACGATTAACTTGCAAATCATCAAACTATAATCCTTCAACATTAATTATCCAGGTACCCATCGTAAAGCATTGCTACTTTCAACTATTAGCTGTTGCTACAGTGGATCATCAATTTCAATCTCTTCCTGTCCTCTGCATCTTCCTCTGTCACACCTGCCATCTGCATGACCTCCCTCGACACATCCATAAACCTCCTCTTGGGTCTTCCTCTTCTCCTCTTGCCTGGCAGCTCCATATTCAGCATCCTTCTCCCAGTATACCAGCATCTCTCCTCCACACATGTTCAAACCATCTCCATCTTGCCTCTCTTCCTTCGTCTCCAAACCATCCAATCTGAGCTGTCCCTCTAATGCACTCATTCCTAATCTTGTCCTTTGTCAATCCCAATACAAATCTTGCCATCTTCAACTCTTGCCATCTCCAGTCTTCTTGTAAGTGCTACTGTCTCCAAACCATGCAACATAGCTGGTCTCACTACCATCCTGAAAACCTTCCCTTTCACTCTTGCTGGTACCCATCAGAAATATGCATCCAAATACATGGTGGTCAAGGAAAATGAAATGCTGGCTGCAGACTTGCTCTCCTACAACCAAATCTATTTTGCCAACAGTATTTGACAGGTGGTTGCGCCTGGTAAGGAATAAACAATAAAAGCACAGATATACACAGAATGACGCACATCCACACACCAATAAAGTCAAGTTTGGTTCAGTGATGTTTTGATTCAATATTGCTTGTTTGGGTCTGTATTGGCAACCTTGAAAATTGGGGCTGGCCTCCAACTGCCTGTGAGGGAAAGATCTATTTGGGTTGCATAGACGTTTTTTTTAAACTTTTATTTATTTTGATTGAGCAGGCCCCTTTCCAGCACTGGCCCATTTCACACTGAGACAGTTGTGTACATTCACACCTGGGAGCCGCCCAATATAATCACAAACATCTACTGGTGGCCATGGAACAGAGCCCCTGAAGCAAACTGGCCATCAGGTGTCCTGCATAAAGACACATTGTGAGTAGCTGTTAAACTATGTGCAATTCTGATTAGCTTTACCCATGAATGTTTTCCCAGGAGATCTAGGGTTTAATCTACAGCTCTAACCTCCTTGGCTCCTAACCTTCTGCCCTATCTGTTCTACACTTCCTAATGATAGTAGTAGTAGTAATCCATCTATTCTATTCATTATCAGCCAATTATCTGAAATCAGGTCGTGGGGGAACTGGAGCCTATCTCAGTCCTCATTGGGTGAAAGGCAGGGATACACCCCTTATAGGTCGCCAATCTATCACAGGGCAGAGCAGTTAAGGGAACAGTGTCTTGCTCAAGGACACTTCGACACGCTTCTCTGCAGGTGCGGGGCTTGAACCTGCAACCTTCTGATTATCAGAAGACCACTCTGCCCACTGAGCCATGCCGCCCCTGGTAGTAGTAATAATAATAATAATAACAACAATAATAATAATGAATTTTCACATCCACTTTCATCTACACAATCTCATGGAGCTCCGACTCTAATAGCAGTTTGAAAACACTTAAGAAGCAAAGCAAAGTTGCCAAGAAAACCACACGATTTTTAAGTCCAGTACAGAAGGTCTGAGGTCCCGTGTGTAGCTACCACTGTATCATCATTAGATACAGAGAGATGAGTGTTGGAGAAGAGTGATGGTGGCTACTACTGTATCACTGATGGAGGGTAGATAAATCATTTTGACATGATTTTAATACCACAGTGGCACTAATGCAGGATAGATATGAGATGGAAGACTCCTTGCATAGCAACCACAACTGTATCAATAAGGGATTGAAGTAGAGATGGAGGACTTTGGCTATTACTACTGTTGCAATAAACTTTGGTTCTAGTTAACATGGTCTTACTACAAGGTGGTGATTTACCACCATGTACTTGACCCATCGACTATTCTACAAATTTTGACATGCATTGAAGCAGACCATTTCAGATTTTTGATAGCTACCAAAAGTATTGGTGACACTTTAGAATAACTTAAGTTAATAAACCCTTGGCAAGCAGTTACTTGATGATGAACTAAATTATTGCTTAATGTGATATAGGTGTTAGATATTACTATTATTATTATACATTTTTACTCAAGGATGAGCCCATCCAGCTGGGGGAAAGTGCTGACACCTCAAACGTAGTACTTCAGATCACTTTTTCTATACCTTAATCCAGTTTTTAACCCAATTCTAACATCTATAACATAATAAGTAATACATAACTAATATCAATTCATCACAAATAACTGTTTGTGAGTGGCTTATAGAAACTTATAATAAGTTAGCAAAGTATTGATTGCTTCTTGGGTGTAAAATAGGTTGAACACACATTTTAATACACTGCTAAACAACTATTGGGGACGTAGTACCTCAGCAGATAGAGCAGGTCATCTAGTGATTGGTAGGTCACTGATTCCATCTCCTTCAGAGTGTATTGGAGTGTCCTTGAGCAAGACACTGACTTTTGTAATCACAAACTTTTTTTCTGATGTCCCCCCCAATTGAATGTTCACAAATCTACGCGAACCTAACATACAACACACATGTACAGGTATGCACCCACGTAGATAAAAGCCTGTGTTGAAAATACCATAATTACATGTAAATCATAGAATAATACACAATTGGATTACTCACCAGAGTTAGTGAGACACATGAGCTTGCTTGGCGCAAAAGAGCTTTCTGAAGTCTGGAGGACTGCTGGGTATTGGAATTTCTTCCGTGACGTCCAGAATGAAGCGATACTTTAACTTGACGCAGACAAATCCACTAGATCCGGCCTCACACATATAGTATGAGCTTGAGAATATGACCGAGGCTTTCAGTGCACACATGGAGACCACGGCATATTGTCCATTTGCAGCAAACCAAAATTCTGGAAGTGCGCTACGGGAAATTTTTCCTCGTAAAATCCGATCACATGACAGTTCATGAGCTGTTAGATTACATTCGCGGGTAATTCAACTGAAACGGGATGGCAACTGAATGGATCCAGCCAAACGTTTTCTTCTCCACAATAGCGTAATGGCTTGCAAAGTTATCATCGGCTGTTGTGATTAAATATCACCTGCGTGAATGATCGGCTACTGAAAGAAAATTCGGGAGGGGGGGTGTAAAAATGGACAGAACAGCGATGGAACAACCGTATTCTGGCCATGGATTAGCATAAAGCCTGCTAGCCGGGTTTTTCGCTCACACCAATTTGTAGAAAATCCTCTGGTGCAGGTCTTCTCCCCTTTCGTGGAAATTTGTTGAATGGTTACATTTGTTCTTGGGGATCTGGAATGTTTTAACGCCAATTTATCTGGATTCGCACGACGACTAAGAGGAACTGCTTTCGAGTACACAGTCTTATTATAAAAGGACGGCAACCATTTTGATTAGGAAGTGACGTATTTGAAGAAGCTACCCGTTATTTTCTCCGCCACGTCTGACGGAAGCTTGTAAATACAAAGCCCTGGCTGAACACAAAGAGATTGCATCAAAACCTCTGATACATGGTAAAAAAATAAGTATAACATGAGAGTCTATGAGACCCCTGAGGTGTTTTTAAATCTGACCCTGAAACCCTGAAAGGGGGGTATCATGTCAAACACGATTTAAGCCTGATTGGACAATGACGTTTTTTGACAGATCTAACGTCTAGAACACTGATTACGACTGCTGCTGTGTCAGAAAAGACACCCCTCCTTTTCCCGTTGGTAGTGCGTCTCCCTAGTCGACCTAATACACAAACTACCCATGCCTGAGTGGGACACTGGTCAGTGTCATTGTTAGTCAAAAACTTTGAAGTTGGGCGAAAGACTTGAATCAGATATTGGCGCTTTTCCATTGAATGCTACCTAGTCTACTCTAATTCACTCAACTCGGTGAATCGGTTCAACTGGATCAGAAGTTTATTCAGAAGTGATTCGTCACTCAAACAGGAGACTTCTTCCGTCCCCTTGTTTAAATTGCTGTTTTACATTATGCCTTAGATTCTATGTTTCTGATGTGCTTTCCACTTTGCTGCTGTAACACCATAATTTCCCTCTTTGGGTCTAATAAAAGAATATCTTATAATATCTGAATGTGTAGTCAATGACCAACTTGTACATATGAACCCATCTTTTTGGTGTGGTATCACTGTATTGTTTATAAGGGTGGGGATGCTGCAGTCAGCTCAGACTGAAGATGTCACCTGTTTGAGTGATGACATGTGTCTGAATAAACTTCGGATCTAATTGAACTGATTCACATGTTTCATGATTCCCTTACCTGGATTATTGAGCATGCATCAAGACAACAACCATTAGGTGAGCCCATCCTCAAATCAGATGACCCCACTTTCACAACCCACATTTTGGGATTCCCTGCCCTAACTGCTTCCCAGGTGCTGCAGCGACCCACTGTTCCTATACAATAGAATGGATTGAATGGAAAGCACAATACAGTGACTGATTAAAGAGGCTTCTCTTTATTTCCCTGTGTGCGCACGGAAATATACAACAGATATATACAACGCGTATTCACAGATACAGACATACACATATATAAATGAATAGAAACAACGGAAAGGAATGTTAATGTGCATGTGTCTGTGTAAGGGAGAAGATCAAAGTAGAGGAAAGAAGGGAGATACAGAATTAAAGCAAAAAAAATAACACTAAGGAAGAGAAAAAAGTATATTTGCTTGCACTGCACAGAATGAATGAGAGAGAGAGAGTCAGTGTAAAAAGAGAGAATCCTTTGAAGCCCCTATGCAATTTCTTTTTCAAAGCCATGGGTTTGTGTATGAGATTTTTATTTTGACCAGTTCCGACTGCCTTCATGGAGAGGCTGTGAGGGACCTGAGCATTGGAACAAATTTGTATATCACAGACGAACCATTAGTTAATCATAAAGTCTTGATGCTTGCTCAATAATCCAGGTGAGGGAAATCACAAATAAGGTGAATCCCTTCAGCTGGATCTGAAGTTTATTCAGAAATGTTTGGTCACTTAAACAGGTGACATTTTCACTCTGAGCAGACTCCACCATCCCCATCCTTATAAACAGGACTCTGTGGTCTACACCCATCCAAAGGCTAGTGGCCACTCATTCAAGGATGACAATGTTCACACCCTTGATAGGGAGGAACGCCGGTTTGAAAGGGGGGTGAAAGAGGCCGTTTATGTAAAGAGGAAACGACCATTGTTGAGTAGGACTGGTGGTCTGAGAGTACATCTGTTGTCGTGAATGCTTGCAGTCTGCTCAGACTGAAGAGGTCACCTGTTTGAGTGACCAAACATTTCTGAAAAACTTCCGATCCAGTTGGACCGATTAACTTTTTTTATTATTACTTAATCACAAGCAACATTTACATAAGTGGAGTAACATATAAATGATTCACAGTCATTTTATAACTCAGACACAAGAGTAAGGATCTCCTATTAGAACATCTCCATTACAAGCAAACCATTTTTTGGAATCTGAGGGTCAGAGCAACCCAACAACCCAAAAATAATCCTCATGAGATTGATCTTAAATAGATAAATTATTTCAGTTGTTAATGATATTTGGATTATATAATTCATGTCCAAAAGAAAGCTAGATATGGTTGCAGATATAATTTATTTGGAATAAACACTTCATTACCTTCAGTTTTTCCTGACCCGGGGAACAAAGCTATAAAAAAAGTTGTGGGAGTTGTTGAAAAGAAAATTGCATTACTTGTAGAGATGATGGGCAAAAAATTGGGGATCTGCAACAAATTCTGGTTTGGTGAGAGTCCTTTCCTTTGCAAAGCAGGTGGCTGGCTGCAGGCGCTCTATAATCATGTTGAGTGTGTTTGAGGCTACTGAGCAAATTCAATTTGTTTAGGGAAAGGGTGATTTGAAATGATGTAATTTGGGAAGCTGCTTCAAAAATGGACAAGACATAAGTATCAATATGCTGTGTGTACATTCATAAGAACATGATGCAAACATGATGATGAGATCCAATGAGATCATATATACCTGTGGGGAAAACAGGATATAGGAAGAAATAGGCAAGCAGGGAGGTAGAATTTTTGCAGAGGGGTTAAAGACAGACAGACAGACAGACAGACAGATAGAGAGACATATGGACATGGTTGGTTACCCAGAATAATAAAGGAACCAAGGCCACAGCCCAGTGACAGACAAGTAATTAACAGATAATTAGGAACATGAAAAAAAAAGCCAGACAGGAAAGCACGCCGACAGATAGTGACGAACTGACACAAGAGGGGCTGAGGAAGAAAGGGGCAGACAGACAGACAAGCTCAAGCCAAACGAAGCACAGATGTGGCTCACATCTCTTGTGGGTCTCCATTTGCAACAAACAGCCTTCGATATTATCTAAATTTCTTGTGAACAACAGCGCCATCTGCTGTTCTTCCTACTCTCTTACCATTAAATATTGAAATTAGGTCATGCCTGTTCAGTTGATGGCCAATAAGCCGATACATATTATTACAATAAAAATATGAGTTTGATATAAATGAAATATGCTATTTCTTATGAAATACGTTTAGATGTAAGTTCATCAGATGTGTATTACCCCCTACTCCTTTTGGAAATCGTAATGTAGAATTTGTATTATTTTATGATCATTTGTTTCTCAATCGTGGTGTGTAGGTTTAATGTTAATTTGAATTTGTTGTAATTGATTTTTTCTTTGTAATTTTATTTACTTGTTTTTCAATTCTTTTATATGTTCAAAATCAATTCAAATTGTTGCCAATTAAGGAGTTTTTCTAATATTTTCCTGCTTAAAAGACTTGAAGCAATAATCAATTTTATAAAAAAGTTTCATCGCTCATCTAAGTGCGTCTTCAGTATCAACGAACGCCAGGTACCCCAACCCTTATTGCTGTTTTTTTTAAGTGATTTACAATCACTTGTAAATATTATCACATTGGGGTGTCGACACTGAACCCATAAATGCTCCCCGGGCGCTGCAGCTGCTCCTATACGATAGGGAAAATGCAGCGAACTAATTTGCGTTGTGTTTTGTACAATGACAAATTAAGCTTGTGCTACTATCTAACTGTGGGAACAGAAAATAAGCAACACCCGAGGACCGGACTGAGAACCACTATGAATAATACAGCGGCATAACACCAAAAACGATCTGTTTCTTATACACATTGCTGAGATCATTAACTAATCGCGTTAGCAATGTGTACTATTAACACATCGGTGAAAAGTTCCAATCTGCAATGTTAAAAACCAACGGATGTGCTCTTGGCCCCTGCCCCTGATCGTCCGACGATTGTTCCCTCTTTACAATCGATTTGCAAGTGCATTTATCAAGGATGTTTTATTCTCCAATTTCTATCCCTGAAACCCAAACTTTACGCGACCCGGGTTGAACCAAGAGCTAACGCAGTAAAACAAGGAGGTCCAAGGCGCATGTGAGTGACGTTGACACATACGTAGCCGGACGCCAGACGTCAGTAGGGAGGACGTGAGCTGGGAACGAACTACACTCTTACTCCAAGTCCTGTTATTCTAAAGAGGTATGATATTCGCAAATATGATTGTAAATTTGCGCTTCATATTTCGTACAGATTTGAAGCCGCGTGTCGCACAAACACCGCGTAGAAAGTCTTAAAGACGACGTTAACTGCAACTGTAATTGGAGCTGCCCGCTAGGTTAAAATAAATCCTCGTGTGTCCTGGTATGACTGAACTCAAACTATGTTCCTGTTTGTCTCGTTTGGACAGTCTGTGTCGGATATTAATTGAATGGTTTGATGCAGTTTTCCACGCTTAAACTGCATTGACGTTGGCCTCGTGAAACTGGAGAGGAACTGACTCATTCAGCCGTGCCCTCCCGTTTAAACTTGACAAACTGTCTCTCTGCTTTTGCGCAAAATGCCAAATGACCCACGTGATTGGTTCCATTACAGGAACCATGTAAAAGCACAATGTTTAATTGTCTAGTAGGTGTAGCTGCCCCCAACCACATTCACAGAGGGGAAATATCACAATATGTTACTGCAATATGTGTGAAATGTTCAGTGTTGTGAAATCGGCCCCGTTTTTGTCATAGGTAAGAGAAAGATGGCCCTCACACAAGTGTCCTCCAACAAGTGCGCTGGTGGTTACCAGAAGGTTTTCGAACATGACAGGTGAGATCTACGCAGACTCTGACTCT
>OMLC01004553.1:6648-38757 GCA_900302585.1 Regalecus glesne | reverse complement strand
ATATATGCACGTGACTGAGTGTGTTTAGTGCTATCAGGAGCCTTACTCTGATCCTGGGCACCCAAGTATCTCAATGAACTTTTACCCATCTGACTAATACTTCCCGTGTCAGATTTGCGACACGAGTCCTGGTGTGGTGCCTGGCAGCCTCTCTGGCTTGTAGCAATTCCAAACCTTTGAAAAATGTCTGTACTCACTATTCTAACTCTAGCTCGCTCAACCAATGCTGCTTTCCATCGCTGCACACTCTGAGTCAACCGCACGCACGTGTAAATCACACCCACAGTAGAGTCGGCTCCGGCAGCCACCGTGTCAAAACCGAAACATATATTCAGGTAGGAGTCTTGAAAGTACACAAGAAGTCGATCTTATTCTGCAAGCCAGCAAATTATTCGCTGCTGATCTAAGCACCGGAGAACTGGAGGCACACCGGATGAACCAGAAATAATTAATCTTATTCACCTTGAACCTACGCAGAAGTGTCATAGTCTCCAATGTGAAAACTCTGACATAAAAATAAAATTTCAAGAGTAGATTAATTACACTCACAGCTGGAGATCCACTCAGGAGCTACAATAAAACACTCCCCATGGCTGAGCTATGTTTTCTCCCCGTTTTATGAATGGAAGTCAATCAGCAGAGCAGCCACTTGCCTTCATTCACGTTCTATCAGGAAAACCATGACAGTTAAACACATTTGAAGCCTTCTAATAAGGCCTTTGGAATTATGACAACCTGATCTCAAGTAATCTCATAGGAGACCCTGTTGCTTTTATACGAGGATCCACCGCGGAGGCCGCAGATTACCAAGTGGTGGTTCGTCACCAAGTCTGACCATTGGAGAAGGGGTGATACATACGCCTGGTGGAGATCTGCACTCGGCTGCGTGTTCATTCAATGCCACACCTAAATTCAAGCCCTATGGAAGTTTACTGTGGTTGCAGGAGATGTGCGCAAACAAATTCCAACAATATGATGAACCTCAACCAGGAAAGGGCAATTCAAGACTTCATCATAACAGCATCCATCCATCCATCCATCCATTGTCAACCGCTTATCCGAAATCGGGTCGTGGGGGAACTGGAGCCTATCTCCGTTCTCATTGGGCGAGAGGCGGGGTACACCCTGTATAGGTCACCAGTCTAGCACAGGGCAGAGCAGTTAGGGGAACAGTGTCTTGCTCAAGGACACCTCGACACGCTTCTCTGCAGGACCGGGGATCGAACCCGCAACCTTCCGATTGCCAGGCGACCGCTCTACCCACTGAGCCATGCCGCCCCTATTAAACAACATATGAAAGAAAATCAAATAAGTCAAGTCATGTCATGTCACTGTCAACCGCTTATCTGAAGCCAAGTCATGGATCTATGGGTGCCTATCCCAGCACCCACTGGGCAGAAAGTGGAAAAATGCCCTGGATAGGTCACCAGTCTATCCCAGGGGAGGTGTTGGGGGGGGGGATTAAGGCCGGATGACCTTCCTGACGCCCCACATCAAACCCACATCCTCTGGTTCATTAAAGATGCTTGAAATACCATTTTTATGGTCAAATATTACCTCTTAGCGAGCGGCATAGCTCAAGAAGTAGGGTGGTTGTCTGGTAATAGCAAAAATGGTGGTTTGATCCCTGGCCCCTGCAGAAAGTGTTTCAAAGTGTCTTTGAGCAAAACGCTAAACCCCTCACTGCTCAAGCCCTGAGGGGGAATGACAACTTATCCGGGGTGTTTTCCCACCTTCCCTCCAATGAGCACTGGGATAGACTCCAGCATGACTCCGTGACCCGACTTCAGATAAGTGGTTGACAATGGACGGATGGATGGATGGAATGTGACCATTTAATTGCTATCGGTGTGGAAAATGTCTAATGCGCGCCAATGAAAATAAAAAAGACACAAGTGTTACAAAGATTTCTCGATTTTCTTTGGCAGCATCCCTATTCCTGGGCCCAGTGACCCAGTTGTCTTTGTGCAATTATTGGCAATGTAAATATGTATATAGTTCTTCCCTTGCACCTCGCTACACTACACCCCCTCGGCTACAGCTTCAGTCTTGTCTGGTCTCAATTATTCACACCCAGCATGTTGAAAACCTTTCCACCCGATCTCCTTATTCAATTATATTTATCTTACATACCTCCTTCTACTCCCTAGACCTCCGGAGAGTCATAACACCCATTTGTCGAATGCTAAGCACGTCCCAGCATTTCCCACAAAACTGTCACTGGTGCAGAGGATGTGATGTATTTTATACATTTAAAGACTAGCATTTATCCACTGCACATGCTACACTTATACAATTTAAATCTAAAATGATTTTGTTGGATATCCATTAAAGCAAACAATGTCAGAGGTCACAGTGTTGGAAGCCATGTGCCACACGGTGGTTTCCTCAGGTCAGTCAAGTGGCAGGAAATGGAAGTTTGGGACCTGCAGTCAACAAAGACAGCATGCCTGTAAGCAGCTTTGCCTTAAAAATAATGGACGAATACATTTCAGCGGAATGCTGCCACAAATAAAATGGCAGACTGCTTGTGTGAAAATGCAGAGCCCACGCTGAGTCCTTTGAGCTTTGGTAGAAAATGATGGCCTGCGAGCAAGTGAAAGATAGTCAGAGAGAGCAGAGCGCGAGAGGGAAATGTGAGACATCTCAAAACGACCGTTAGCTTTCGACAACCAGGGTGACCTTCAGCTTCACACACAGAGAGAGCGAGAGAAAGAGCACGAGACAGAGAGAGATGACAGACAGAGAGAGAGACAGAGAGAGATGACAGACAGAGAGAGAGACAGAGAGAGAGAGAGAGAGAGAGAGAGAGAGAGACCATAAATCATACTGCATGCGCCTTATTACAGGGAGTAAGCTCTGGCTTTATGCCATTCTAAATGTCATGGACTCCTCCACAGGCTAATGACTGGTCAACCTGGGTTTCCATCGAGCATAACTCAGCATATCATCTCCACAGCCAACAGTGAGATGGCTTGAGCGGCATGTGGTTTCACTTTTTCTTTCGGAAGGTCTGCTTATAATCACTGAACTATCCATGAAAACCTTTATTTCCTGCGGCAGTATATAGGCGTTATAAGTGGATGTCATCGATACACTGACTATGATCAAATGGTACATGGACTTGTTCTTATATAGCACCTTTCTAGCCTAGCAACCACTCAAAGCGCTTTCACAAGGAAGTCACAAGGTAACCCTTTGTAGGAAAGTCATTTTTTCAGTCTATGATTGTTCAAACGGTATAATTATATAATCAACCTTTTTATGTGTGCACTGCATTCTTTATGTGATGACAAAGACGTATCAGACTATCAATACATGGGCCGGCATAGCTCAGTGGGTAGAGCGGCCGTCTGGCAATCAGAAGGTTATAGGATCGATCCCCTGTCCAGCAGAAAATATGTTGAGGTGTCCTTGAGCAAGACACTGAACCCCTAACTGCTCCCCAAGCGCCATATGGTGGCAGCTCGCTGCTCCTGTACAATAGGATGGGTAAAAATATAGAGAAATCCAAATTTCCCCTTATGGGACTGACATGGGAATCATAAAAGATAAAAATTAAATCCAAAGTTCCCCTTGCGGGACTGGTAAGGGAATCTATTCCATATAAGATAAGACAGGATAAGATATATTGCAGGTTCGTATCCCGCCGCGTAGCTCGGTAAATGTGAGGCATTCATAGCAAAGCGCTTTGGGTGGTCGGGTCACCAGACTAGAAAGGTGCTATATGAGAACAAGTCTATACACCATTTACCATATTCCTTTATTAGTCCCAAAAGGAAACATTTGCAGTGTTACAAAGCAGCAAAGGTGACAGCAGAACAGAGGCATGAAAAAACAAACATAACAGACTTGGGATTTAATATCAATCTTTAAGTGGCCTAATTCAAAAACAACACATAAAAATGGTTAAGAGAGGGTACCTTAAAAAGCACGAGGACACGTGTAAGAGGACAGAGGATAGGAGGGGTCTGTAACTCTTTAACTGCTTGTTGTGACAAAACTTGAGATGCCAAGCGGGGCCAATGAAAAGTGGACCTTGTCAATGTTAGCCATCTGGGAGTGAAGAACACTCGTGCTGAGCTTCCCTGAGTGAGAAGAGTGCCAAAGCCTTGACCCATGAGGTTCACAGGGAAGTGAGGCAGATGAGGGGGAGAACGGCTGAGAGAGGCTAGTTGCCACATGTCTGTCTCAGTGGGGCCAGTGGGTCAGGCGTGCTATTCAAGAGAATGGCCAAAGCAGTCCCAGCAGGGTGTTTGCTGTTAGGTTAAGTATGGCTCTCAAAAAGCCTTCTGTCATGTGCTGAGGAGCAGGCGACCTTAGTGTATAGCCGACATAGTTAATGCCGTCAGGTTATTACGAGTCTGAGATATTTCTTTCAGTTTTAACTGAATCACGGGTGCATTAAATTCCCCAGGTTTCCCCAAAGAAAATGGTTCAGTTATATTTAAGCACTAAATCAAATAACAGGCTATCCTAGACAACCACATAAACAACTGCTGCTCCTTTTTGGAGCTACTCTGTTCCTCTAAAAATAAGAAGTTCCTGCATCATGTCTCGCTGATTATGGCCTCTCTTGTGGGCTTTCCTTGCCGAGAGAGATTCTTATTCACCTGTAATATGTTCCCATTGAAGAGCTAAGTCAAACAAGCCATCTATCTCTGCATCAACCGTTTGTAATGAGACGGAATGGGCATATATTGATTTGTTTTCGAAGGTATGAAGTCGCAACTGCTCAAAAGGAAAGTCTTTCAACTTGCCAAAATAGGTTCAAAACCACATGCACTTGAGGTCACAGCCTATTAAAAAAATCAAGTTTAGTGAGATCAGACATGCACATCTAATGTTTACAGTCTCAAGCCTCACCGAACACATCTTAAATTTAGAGCCTTGCTGTTGATTCTTGGTTTCTTTACCTCTCCCTCCGCACAGACGGACTAGTAAACAATAAGACTCGGAATGAATGAGTGAATGAATGAGTCCCCTTTCAGGTTGATGAATTGCTTTGCATCTTAAATTGTTCTGTGGAGAGGGAGGGTCACGATACACTGAGGGGATGTTTAATAAAACAGAATAATCCACCCCAGATAAGTGGATTCTTTAAATTAGTGCACTGCTTCAGATTGGTTGAAATCCAAGGCACGTCTCTAACAAGCATTTCATTGCAAATTTCACTTTTCAGCTTGGTCCTTGAAGATGTTAAGTACTGGGGGAGATACTGGAAACAACCCCTGATAAAAAATGAAGCCTAACTCATCTTATCTTTTTTTTTTAATAAGAAAGGAATGAGTCCTGCAGCATTTGACCATGATTCTTTCCAAACCTTCCTTTATCGATCTGGAGGGATCTAAGGGGAGGCACAGCTGCATAAACAATCCCCTCAAGTCTTTAGAGGGTTTTGAAATATTAACAAAAGAGCTTGCAGGTACATCGTTTTGCAGTAGTGGCTATGGCAGCAGAGGGAAAATGTGTTTGGCTACTATTATAAATCACACAATACAGCAACAACACAGCATATCCAGCCCAAGCTTGTCCCCCAGGCAACCTGACAGCAAAATCCCGTCTTTACAGATTGCTCTTGGAGAGGATTTGTACATGTGTATGAGAGAGGATGCTCTGTATGTGAGTTTGTGTGTGCAGGCAGCCAATGGCATGCACGTGCAAGGGTGTGTGGCTTTGAAAGTATTTTGTTGCATTAAATATTTCAATCAGAATCTGTCCCTACCAAGATCATGCTTTCATGTGTGTCCATTTATGTAGGCATGTTTTTGAGCATACAAATGCAGAGAAGAAGAAGGCTCAGGAAAAAAAAAAAAACGTCAGATGGCTCAGGCTAATTTCATCAGCTCCCCTTCCTCTGACATGAAAGAAATAAGACTTACAGATCTTGTGCTTCCCTTTCATGGGGAATTTCACAATCAGCTCCTGGGGGTTGGTGCAGATGAAGACAAATTGGGAAGTCGACTCCTCACAGGTATCAGGATACTGCAGGAATGAAGATGGGGGACATTTAACAGAGAGCAAGATTTTTCCACACAGAAATAGTCAGAAAATCATAAAAATGTCACTTCTCAGGATCATTCACACAATCCTTCTTATGTTAATACTATATGGTATGAATACTGTATAATAGTAGTCACTATTTCATATTTCTTTAATATTTTTGTCAAATTCCTCCTATATAGGGGTAAAGGTCAAGAGGTAGGGTGGTTTTCTGGTAATGGGAAGATTGGTGATTCCATCCCTGGTTCCTTCAGAGGAGCATGTAGAAGTGTCCTTAAGCAAAATACTGAACTGCTAATTGCTTGAGACAAATCTGGTGTATCTACATTTCCTTGGGTCAACACAAAGCCACATGTATAGGCCAATTTACATTTAGATTTATTTTTTTTGCATCCTCTTCCAAGTTTTTCATCCGTCTGATTCACATGAAAGTTGGTGGTATCCCTTGTAGGGACAGATTTTGGATTAGCCCAATGGTCAGCTATTATCAATTGTTAGATTTTAATGGTATGTAGCCTTAAACAAAACTGGCCATAACTCATTGATCATGGATCAAATTTATCCAAAATTTATAATATATATTGTTCAATGAGCATAACTCCTAAAATATGTTGAGTCCAATTCCTTGAAGGCACCACAAACTCCAAAGGGTTACACTGATCAGCCAAAATATTAAAACCACTTAATATTGTGTAGGTCTCTCTAGTGACACAAAAAGAGCTCTGACCTGTTGAGCTATGGACCCCATACGACCTCTGAAGGTGTCCTCTGGTATCTGGCACCGACACATTAAAAGCAGATCCTTTAAGTATAACTTACGAGGTGGGACCTCCAAGGATCAGATTTGTTTCTCTAGCACATCCCACAGATGTTTGATCATTGAGATCTGGGGAATTTGCAGGCCAGGGCAACACCTTGAACTTTTTGTCATTTTCCTCAAATAATTTCTAAATAACTTTTGCAGTGTGGCAGGGGGCACTGTCCTGCTGGAAGAGGACACTACCATCAGGGAAATACCACTGCTATGAAGGGGTGTATCTGGTCTGCAACAATGTTTGGGTTGGTGATATTAGTAACATCCACATTGATGCCAGGACTCAAGGTTTCCCAGTAGAGCACTGCCCAGATAATCACACAGCCTCCCGAGGCTTGCCTTCTTCCCACAGTGCCATGTCACCCACCTGCATCAATAATCCTTGGGCATCCATAACCCTGTCGCCACCACATGGGCTGTTCTTCCTCAGATGACTTCTGGAATAACTAACCACTAGACTTGCCCATTGTTCCTCCTTTCAACACATCAACCTCAACAACTGACTGTTAGCATGCTGCCTTGATATAACACACCCAAGGACAGGTGCCATTGTAACGAGATAATCAATGTTATTCACTTTACCCGTCAGTGATTTTGATGTTTTGGCTAATCCGTATACATCTTGTAACTGAAAGTATGGATTTCCATGAAAATGTGCTCTAGGGTCACGTCTCAAGTTATCTTGTGAAATTTGATCATGACTGATGAAAGAGAACATAGTTTATGTCAAAAGAACCATATTTCCATATACATTACACCAAAAATAGCCAATATTTTGGAATAAATAAGCCCAAATGGCTTAAAACAGTGTTTCCTAAACTTTTGTTCTTGGTACACACTTTTTAAAAAATGATAACCATCATAACCCAATTCAAAGTCGAACTTATCAATGAATTCTAGGAGAGAATTTTTACAGAAAGGAACATTCCTGACCATTTTTACTCCCATTTCTAAATCACCTTATATTATATGTTGAATAGGTAAACCAGCCATTTCAAAGCGATATGTTTGGTAAATCAAAACATTTTATGCACATTATTGAAAACATACAGAAGTTAAACACTTTATAAATGAGATTAGATAAGTGTATTTAGGCAGTTTTAACAGACTCTTGTTGCTTTTCCTCTCATCAATAAAACAATAGGGGGGCCAAAGTTGGCTCAGCGGTAGAGCACGCACTTCAGGAACTGACAAACCAGAGGCAGCAGGTTCAAACCCAACACGGGGCATCAGGAAGGGCACCCAGCCTTAATTCCCCACACTTCCATATAAGTCCATGTCCACTCCCACAAATGTGGGGACTAGTTGTGCCACATAAAATAAAAACAAGAAAGTATGCTAGATTTTCATATTATATTCTATGCTACAAGTACAATTGTCAGAATAGGAACATTCAGTACTATCAAAAACATGGTTCTTGCTGAAATTATTTCAAAATACTCATAAAGTATTACAAGCTACTGTGTAAGCTACTGTTATCACAGTCAATCAATCAGTTTGAACAATCAATTTGTTATCCACATCAGGTCTATTCTATGTCAAATCTCATTAGGCTTATTGCGTGCTATTTACCCACCTTGACAATTATCTTTTAAGGCCTACTCCAAATATCCAGCCGTGCAAGCTGATTTTCCTTAGAGCCTGCTAATGCGATAAGTGAGCCTGCTTGCTTTTTAGTGTTGCATTCCTGGGTAAAAGAGGAGTGTAATGCACATATTGGGTGTAGCATTCAGTCTAATTCTTGTGGAAACTGTAAATGTGGTAGAAAAACCGATGGGTGGTATTCATGTGGCTTCTATCAGCTTGTACCCAGTTTTTCAGGGGTCACATCAGCGAATATTATGGTTTACATCAGTACCCTGTGAGGGCAGAGCACCAATGGTGGTCTTTGTTAACCCAGGCCTGGACCAATCCAATATGGTCTTGTTAATCCACATACTGATTTTGGCAAAATTTTACAAAATGTTCCCTTCCTGACACAAACACTAACCCCATGGATAGGAGAACAGGTAACATGCAGGATGCTATCCCAGTATTCTTGGACTTGCCCCCATGCCTATCTGAAGATGCACCACGTATATAATTCTTAAAAGACTGGAAGAAATTCAGCAAATGTATTTGCCAACCCAAATAAAATCTCTTGCAACCCATTTGCAGGTTCTGATCCATTCTGGGAATGACTGGTCCAAAGAGTTGAGACTTAACATGGTAGTTTCCTTAATCCATTATCTTCAGCCACGGCAGCAGTGGGTACATCTACATGCCAATGTTCTAGGACCATGGCAATTCCTGCTTGGGGCTATATCCCATTCTCTACATTAATTTAGAATTTTGAGTGGCTATGGTAGCTCAGCGGTAGAGCCCCCGCCTCCAAGTCAGGGATCGCAGATTCAATCCTACTGTAAAGGGCATCCAGCCTTAATCCCCCATGCTTGGTAAATGTGAGGAATATGTTATGAATGCATTTTGAGTTGTCACTAGGCTAGGAAAGCGCCACATAGGAGTCCATTTATCATTGAGCACACCACCTTCATCATTATAGTTATATTATTACATTTTGGTGTTTTTTAAAGTTTCAATAATCAGTGCATCTAGTCAAATGTCCTGCTGCTTGATGCCTTTTACTTTATATAATTTATTTGTAAGTGAAATTAATCTATTTGACAATGAAACTACAAGTTATAGCATGCTTTATGACATCTTTGTCCAATAGATGACATAAAACTTGTCACCCTGACCAAAATCCATGACAACCTGATCTCTTCGGGATATACTCTTGCTCTCCTACCAGTCTTCTGTGTGTGTATCCATTACCTGCACATGTACTGCCATGTACTACTAAGAGTACAGACTTCTAAGCTATGGCACGTTAATTAAATTTGTGTCAGCCATGACAGTTTTGATGCCATTTAACACAGTGTATTACATTCTTCCCAGGGAAACAGTATTTCGCACCATATAATTGACAAGGGCTCACAACATATGGGAGCCTAGAGATGAGAAAAATCCCTTCTATTTTTCTGTTTTATTGATTGGTCTCTAAGGTGAGAGCAGGGAATTGACTGACACTTCATGACAAAGGAGTCATCTTTTCCATCACTGGCAGCCAATGGCTCTCAGCTCATCCAATTTCCTCCGGAGCTATCAGATAGTGCTTGTGATTGCATCAAGCCAGCCAGGAAGTGGCAGCTTTTCATGACAGCATGCCCCCCCTCCCCCTTATTCACAACCACTCCATCTCCCTCAAAGGAGCATTGAAGGTTGTGACAAATTCAGGGGCTTCGAAGGGAAATCAACGGAGTCGGCAAACCATCTGTGTAGTTGCCGACACGCTAGGGAGCGATGATAGAGATGTTTGTTTCAAATTACAGTCCACATTGAATTGACTGTAATACACAGGTGAGTGATAAAAGATGTAAACAGTGAGTCATTACAGCTCAGTGGAGATTGTGTTTGAAATGCGGAGTGATTCCGGCTCCCAGCACTGATTGATTCCATGTAATCTGGCCCTACTCATTGAACATCACCATATGATCAAAAGCAGCTATATACAATTTCATAAGGGTTTCCTTTGGAATAAAAGTTACATCTCAAACAAATGAGAAGGGGGGAAAGGAAAGCCACTTCCCTGGGTCATTGTATTTTACAATGAAATTTGTCCTCTAAATGTAACCCATCCATGCTATCGTATAGGAGCAGTGGGCAGCTGCAGCGCCTGGGGAGTAGTTAGGGGTTCTGTGTCTTACTCAAGGACACTTCAACACTGAAGTGTTCTGAGGGAGCTGGGGCTTGAACCAGTGAGCTTCCAATTACTATACAGCCCACTTTATCTCCAGAGCCATGCCCCCCAACCAAAATGTGCTATACAAATGTATTTTTCATTTGAAGTGAAAACTGGGTACTAAAAGATAGATAGCTAGCTTGATGGATGGATGACTGGATACAGACAGACATACAGACAGGTGATTCTTGCTTAGGGTTAGGGGTTACTGGGGGCACAGGTGGCACCCTGATCGAACCCACCTTCAGTAGACCCCTGAACAACAATATGTGTCTGTCCCCCAAAGTACTGTTCTGCACTAACTTAGATTCTTATTCAGAAATTCAGGATAACATAAATAAATAATGAAAAACAAACTACACACACATAAAAGTATAAGATTCACACATGAAAATTAAGTAACAAAGACAAATAGAAACAAATCGTATGTAAATATAAATAAAAAAGATAAAACAACTGATACCCATTCCTAACTAAAATAGACAAATAAAATTAAACTGCAAAAATCCTATACCACACTACACAAATAGAATAACATATTTATGAAAAAGAAAACCTGATTATCATGCTGTTATTGCAATTCAAATGAGAAACAAACTAAACTACACAACTGCCATCTAAACCTTGACCTTCGTAAATATAAATGTTCTTATGTAGCGCTTTTCAGGTCGGACGACCACTCAACGCGCTTTGCAATGAATGCAACCTTTCTTGCTTTCTTTGATGCAGTCATCATCATAACAAATCTGACCAGCAATTGCATGATTAATACTGATGACAGCAAGACCCCTGTTCTATTCCAATGACATGGTGGACCTCGGGTAGGATTTAATGAGCTTTAGCTTTGAAAAGGTCCTCTCTGTTTTGGCTATGGTCACTGGAAGAGTAAGACAAACTAGCAGTGGTCCACATATTTGGATACATTTCTGACAGCTCCCTTTCATGTATAAATATCTGCAGCCAAGCATGGTCCTAGCTGTAAACAGGACCAACCCATACACTTCTACCACTCTCGGCAAAGAGCAATCATACCCCTCCTTTATTTGCCATGTGCCATACCAGCAACAGTGTGGACATACAGCATCCGATGCAACGAGATAGTCGGACACTTGTGTCAAGGTAGGACACGGTATTATTAGGTGCAAGAATTCTGTAGCATCAACATGCCCCCTCGGCAGGGAAAGGGTGTGTCCACTTCTGATCATTGCCAGCTCGCATGTTCTAAATTAAATGTAGTTACTGGTCTTACATGTCTGCAAAGTATGTTTTGATACACTTTTGTAACATGCAACCAGAAAATAGTTCCACATGCGTAATGAAAACTGGTCAACAAAAAGTTTATTCAAATCAGAGAGAGGTTCATTTTTATGTGACACGATTAGTCCCATTGTTGACACAGACTTAGATGGAGCTTGGAGGATTAAGGCAGGACGCCCTTCCTGATGCCCTACGCTGGGTTTGAACCCACAGCCTCTGACTTGTTAGTTCCCCAAGCACAGGCTCTACCACTGGGCTACCACAGCCCCTACTTCATATCAGGGCAGTAAAAAAAAAATCTCATTACAGAAGGTAATCAAGTAAACTTGCTTTTGATCTGTTTACTGATCTAGTCTCTTACCTAGAGGGAATCATCAGAATAAAGTCCCTTTACAGGCAGTAGCAATGAGAAAATGAAGGTTTAAGTGTTCCCTCAACATTCAGAAACTTTAAATGTCTTTCCCAAAGTGCACGCTTTGGGAAAGGAGCATCAGGAGGGGAATCCGGCCTTAATCCCCGAAGCTCCATCTAGGTCCATGTCCAACCCAACAACATGGGGACTAATCATGACAGGCAAAAATTGACCTCTCTCTCAGCCAATGAACCTTGCTTGAGATCAGGAAGAGCCAACAGGCCAGAGAGAACTGCTCGAGAGTGTTTCTGACTGCAGGCTGCGAATATTAGAGTGCTTTAAGAAACTATTTTTCTCAAACCTTGAATGCAGGTATGAGCCAGAGACTACATTTCCATAAAAGGTCCATCAAATGAAAACACATTATCACATAAGATACAAAAAGGCAGGCAGGGTGAAATGAAAATCTAAAGGGATGACTTGCTGCAGCTAAGGAAATTGAGGTAGACATTATTACGTTACTGCAAAATAGGCTAAAAATAATCCTCTACCTCAGCCAACGCTGTCCACTTTATTTTGTACTCAACCCAGAGAAATAGCCTTCATTCCCTACCATTTGTGTCCCACTGTAGTGAACAGGCTGTAACCATAGGAACCAAAACAAAGAACATCTCCACATCTTGACAGGTCAAAGGGTGAGATTTATTTCTATAGAACAATGCCAAGGTCCCTGTATGGATCCTTGAACTCAGACAATGCTTTGAAAATGTGCTTGTCTTTGGTCGCTGGAGTAAAAAAGGGCTAATTGTGTCTTTTCACTGCATTCATGCTGTAGGCGTTTAGCTGACAGCTAGAGTGACTTATAACGTGAGCAACAGTGGCTCAACTTGCTACAAAACTGAAATTACAAGCAGCCAGTAGTGACGAGTGGAGGGGGTGGGAGCATGATGCTCTCTGAGAGTACCCCACTGAATGATCACTCAGACTAGAGGAAATACAGGAGCCATGTAGTAGTGCGATGGGAGGGATATCTCTTTCAAAGCAATCGCCAGTCAGGGGAGTTGAAGGAAAACGATTCCGCGGGGAGAAGGTAACCTAAAGTACATATTGAAAACACGGTGTTAAGCCTCTATTGAGATGAGTGCAGATGTATCACACGGAACAAGATGGCCGCATTGTTGGAGGTGTTCAAAATGGTGGTGGTCTTTCTGAATTCACATGAAAAGAGTGTAGCGACAACACCGAGCTTTGAGTGTGCTCGTGTGAATGCCTGCCAGTCGCCCGCCCTTTCATCCTCCATTAGTTAATTAGCATTTAAAGCTGTTGAATGTACAGGCTTTTCTTTGCCCCACCCCCATCTAATTGTTTCCATACCTTGTTAATCAAAAGGGCATGAAGCACTGTGGCTTGATGACAACACAACTCACTAAGGCCTTCTGAAGGTTTCAGGGGGGATCTGAAGCAATCAGTAGAAGCTTTATATATCCATCATTGTGCATGCATACAACAAAATGTGTCACTAAACCATCATATCGTATAGGAGCAGTGAGCAGCTGCAGCACATGGAGACCAACTCCAGTTCTTGTTTTCTCATTGCCATGCTCAGGGGCGCAGGCAGGAGCATTAACTCTAACATGGATGTCTTTTTGATGATGGGAGAACATGCAAACACCACATAGAAAAGATTCGGGACAGGATTTGAACCCGGGACCATCTTGCTGTGAGGCAACAGTGGAAACCGCCGTGCCACCACAAAGCTGACTTGACACTGGTCCTCAATTAAAAAGTCATCATTTGTATGAAAACAAGTGTAGTGAAATAGACACCATAAAACTATGAATACTGACCACAGTGATTTGATACCCTGGTTGCTCAGTCGATCCATCCGTCCATTGCCAACTGCTTGTCGAACTCAGGTTGTGGGGGTCCTTAGTACTGATGTTAAATCTACACTCCCAAGCATTCTGATTAGTAGACATTATGGATTTCAATATGAAACTTAGTTAGCTGGGGAATAAACCCCTGAAAGGCCCGTGGATGTGCCAGCTAGTGTTGGGTATATCTCTTACACGCCATATATTATATTTCACTTCTAGTGTTCTATGGGCCATGGTAGCTCAGTGCTATAGTGCGTGCTTCGCGAACTAACAAACCAGAGGCTGCGGGTTCAAACCCACTGCGGGGTGTCAGGAAGGAAATACAGCCTTCATCCCGCAAACCAGCCCTATGATGGAATGATGGCCTGTGCAGGGTGTTACTCCACCTTCTGCCCAATGAGGGCTGGGATAGGCTCCAGCAGTTCTGCTACCCTTCAGATAAGCAGTTGAGGATGGATGGATAGTTGTCATCCGCCTATTCTCATTTAGTAGTGTGCATGTCACAAAACATGCATAAGCGATGGTCACACATTTTTTCTATGAGCATTTCGTAAATGTTTTAGAGATACAAACATTTTACAGCCATGTGAGCACTAGAGAGTAAGAATGCTTTGTAAGAGAGGATGTGTCTTTGTGCCTTTGTTACACCATGCCTGTAAGCCTGTAGACTGTCGCGTCACATCGCACCCTCTATGTGCACACTAGAACCATCATACAAACAAACCATGTACATACCAGCTGTGCACTCGGGTTCAGACTGGAGATGTAGACGTTCCTCATCCCTGACACGACACTTTTCAACATCAGCAACAGGAAGGCACAAGAATTCTGCGGCATCAACATGCCGCCTCACCAGAGAATGGGGCGTCCATTGCACACGCCCTAGAGGAATCCTGAACCATTCTACAAGCCTGCAGGTGTATTCGCCTCTGGCCATTGCCAGCTCACATGTTCTAGATAAATTCAGTGACTGGTCAGAAATATCCGCAAAGTGTGTTTTGACAGCCTATTTGTACTGCATACTTGGAAATGAAATACCAAATGCATGCTGGGAACTGGTCAACAAAGAGTTTATGTCCAATCGGAGCAGTTTTAAAATGATAAATGGACTTGTTTTTATAAAGTGCTATTCTAGTCTTGCGATCACTCAAAGCACTTTACATCATATGCCTCAAATCTACTGAGCATGTGGGATTAAGCCCACATGCCCTTTTCCTGATGCCCTCATGGCGCAATCGAACCCACTGCACCCAACTTGGCAGCATGCACTCTACCGCTGAGCCAGAGCAGCCCTACGAAAAAAAAATCTAATTATGAAAGGTAATCGAGTAAACGTGCTTTTGGTCTCTTTTCTGTTTAGTCTCTCACCTACAAGGAATTAGGAAAATAAACCCCCCCACAAGGCAGCAGCTCTGAGAAAGCTTTAAGTACTTCGGAAACATCCAGAAACTTGAATGTTTTTTGAATAGGTGTCAGCCAGCGAGCGTTGCCTGAGATCAGACACAGCTACAGAATAGGCCAGAGAGTACAGTTCGAAAGCATCTCCGATTGCAGTCCGAGAGTGGTTTAGAAACATTTTTCTCAAACTTAGAATGCTGGAATGAGCCAAACACTACATTTCCATAAAAGGTCAATCAAATGAAAACGCATTATCACGTAAGTTATAAAAGGGCAAAAGAGAAGAGGTGAAAAACACAACTACCTCACAGATACTTCAGAGACTGTCCCAAATCAATAAACTGCCCATTATCTTCAATTCGAGCGGGTACTGCCAGAGGGGCTGCAACAATAACCAACAGTAATAATCTGTAATTCACAAGTTCATTGCAAGATGGGGAGGGGGGGGCGAGCCAACAAGAAGTAAGCCTTCGGCTTAGAAGAGTAATAGTGGCTCAGAGGGCAGAGAGAGGGCACAATGACCCCACTGGTCTCACCACATGTCCTCATGATAAACCACTCTGTACTGAGGTTACTGAGGCACTTAAAATGGATCTGGCATCAGCTTTCTCTCCTCAACACCTCATATCCTTCCAGTACGCTCTCCTAATACAAACCTAAATACCACTGAGTTAAGACCAATAATGGATGAAAACAACACCCATCACTATAAAAACCTAACCAAGTCAGTGCCAGGATTTGACAGCATGAACCCAAACCATTGAGGCTGTACTTGTCAAGTAAAAGCCCAACAAGCCAATAGTGTTCTCTCTCCCTTCACTCTCCCCACAGTATTGCTCTTGCTCTCTCTCTCTCTCTCTCTCTCTCCCTGGCTCTTTTCAGCTGCTGTCGGCAATTAAGGGCAGCAGAGACAAGTAATCTCCTTCTGGGGGACAGAGCCAGACCAGAGCAGGCATGTGGAGTGGGCCATGCAGTTGAGCGGGGGTGGGGTGAGCTGGAGGAGCTGTGTGGTTGGCCCCAGCCTCAGTCCTCGCCAGGCCCCGCTTGGCTGCACTCAATCTCAGCCCAATAAAAAGGCCTTCATTGGCAGGGTGCAACTGAGCCAGACGGGCTGGGAGCATGTGGCTTTTAAAAATGAGGAGGGTGGGATATGGGGGAGGGAAGCATGTAGGAAAGAGAGGGAACCATGAAGGGAAGAGAGGGGGAAAAATGATAAAGACAAAAAGATTGGATGGGCGAAATGGCTATAGGGTGTATAACAGGAGGGAGAGACATGGAGGTAGAGATTTTGATAGATAAGGAACAACACAAACCCAACTGTGCCTTCCTATGAACGGGGGGAGAGGAGGGGGTGAAATACTGCTTAGCTAGCTGTGTCAAGGCTGGTTTCACCCTGGGAATGGAGAAACAGATGGGTTCTTTCTGAGCAATAGGCTACATGTGGGAGGTGAAAGGCTGTTGTTTGGAACTGTAGGCAACAATGTCATTCCTTCTACTATCTATCATCTTCACGAAGGAACACGAGGGTTTTTGTGGCAATCCCTCAAGTACAATATAGCCGTCCATAGCCAGACCTTTTAATTTCTTGCACCCACTAAATAGACATTTCCTTTTTTGATTCCTGCGCATCATGATTTTAGGGAACATTTTGGTCGGCTGAGTTAAAGGCTACTAAAGTGCAGCGGCTCTCATGCAGGCAAAGCTTTCTAATGCGGGCGTTTTGACCCCATAGCCTGGAGATGAAACCGATTACAGTCCACATGCTGAGAATGTGTACATGTAAGAAAAAAACTAAATCGTGTCATTGTTAATATTTTCTTAATAGAGTAGCCAATTTGATTTTTCTCAAGTGCTTCACTATAATTTCCATTGAACACTCTTTTCCACACTGACTTAAAGGTGCTTTATAGGATATTCAGCACCAGCATCTCAGACCAAATCAAAATAAATCAACCCCATTCCATCGTGTTCAACAACCCCTTCCTTCTCATTCTTGGCTATTATTTCATTTGGTTTGGTTGAAATATTGATTTTAACAGGATAGAGTTATTTTATTAACATTAGTAACGTATTTGGCTTGGCAACAGGCATGGGTGGAAGTCTATGAATACTGGGATGGCATCCAGCAATTTACCTGTGGCCCCATCCATAGGGTTAGTAGTTGTGTCAGGAAGGGCGTCCAACATAAAATTTTGCCAAATCATTATGTGGATTGACAAGACCATACTGGATGGGTCAAGTCACCATCCAGGATCACTCAAGCCTGGGTTAACAATGACCGCCATTGCTGCTGTGGCCTCACGGGATACAAATAGAGGTTGTGAAATCCGCTATGCCCCCCTCCCCGGAGAAACAGGCAACTAGCTGAAAGAAAAAGTGACGTATTCAACTTGCTAAAGAGCTATTTCTTTAGTCTGCTGAGTGACCTAACTCTATGCGATCCAATCATTACTAGCTTGCTAGCTATCCTGCTAACACTAGCTACTCCACAAGCGCTAACATCCATGTGCAGCCAGACCAGCAAATAATAGAGAAGCTGGTATCATGACATGCACAGAGGGAGTGCAACTTTATTCTCTGCTCAGGATGTCATCACTCGATTGTCTCTTAACATCACAAATATTTGCTTGCTACTACAGTAATGTTCGACAACTCAAACAATGTACCTTTAAATGAGTGCCAAATGTATTTTCCCCAGCCAATTCTACCCTCTAACACAGTAACAGGCCAGATCCCCTTGTATTTATGGCCCAGCCTATAAATCTGTTTTACTAGCTGGATTTGCCTGTGTAACAGATGACATTTCTTTACATGTCATTCATCCGGTGGATAAATAGTCGCACCATATCATAATTTGTTTTATTGTATTTGTTTCAGAAATTAATTCCATGCATTCCTAAAACCTGTGTCCTTTATATAGTTGACATACACAACTAATGCTTTGGCATTAACATTTCGTTAATTATGTGATTTTTGATAAGTTGTCCTCCAGGGGACAGGAATAAGTTTGGAATAAATGGTAAATGGACTCATTTTCTAGCGAAGCAACCACTCAAAGCGCTTTACAACGTATGCCTCCAATTTATCCCAGTATGGGGGATTAAGGGGAGGCATAGCTCAGGAGGTAGAGCGGTCATCTAGTAATAAGAAGATGGGTGGCTAGAGCCCCAGTCGCTACAGATGTTGATGAGTCCTTGAGCGAGACAACGAACACCTAACTACTCTAGCCCTGTGATGGAATGGCGACCTGTCCAGGCTGTTTCCTTTGGCCCAGTGAGGGCTGGGATAGGCTCCAGCATGAGTGGTTGATGATGGATGGATGAATGGGGGATTAGGGCCGGATGCCTTTTCCTGATACCCGCAGTGGGATCAAACCCACAACGCCTGACTTGGAGGTGCACAATCTATCACCGTGCAACAGAGAAAAAAAATCTATTGTGATTCATCACAATAGATGTGATTCATTCATGTGTGGTTCATCAGTTCCTGAAGAGCACGTTCTACCGATGAGCTACCCCAGCCCCAGTGATACAAAGCAGATATGAATTTCTGGAAAAAATTACCCCCGACCAAAAAAAAAACATAAATAATCCAGAATTCCGTTATAACATCTATATATTATCAAACAGGAAGAATTTAGTCATACACATCCCATACCTCAAGTTTATATATTAATCCAACCCTAGCAAAAAAATAAATAAGTAAAGTCCACTTTGATCCACCAGGTACTGCCCTTTACTTCAAAACATTGTAACTCATTCCAATCAATATGGTTTATATTTCAATTCATCTCCCGAGCTCCTTCCAAATCATCTGCAGTCTGTGATTAAGTATGCATGAGGGCATACATATTAACACATTATTAAGCAAACATGCACACACCAGGGTACACAATAGCCCTGTGATACTCTAATCATGTCATGCCACTATTGAGGGCCATGTGCTTGGAGATTTTTTTTCCAACCCAACACTACACCAGCTTATTTAAAAAATAGTACACTTTAAACCAGACAGGGCGGAAAAATCCGTGAATATACATACATACATACAGACAGACAGACAGACAGACAGACAGACAGACAGACAGACAGACAGACAGACAGACAGACAGACAGACAGACAGACAGACAGACATATATACACATATATATAGATAGATATAGATATATATAAATGTCGGTTGGAAAAATAACCTACAAATTTACAAACACCTACGTGCCACAATAATAAACATCACTGAAATATAGATTCCTTTTCAAGGACTAGGGTAGCCCATCTAGGTGATAATAGTAATATCAATATCATTGATAACGACAATCATAATAATAATAATAATAATAATACAATTTAGTTAGCTGCCGATTCCATATTTTTCCTGTTCATACAGTATACACTGTTCATATTTTGTAACATTTATCCTTGTTTATATCATTTCTATAGTTTCTATGCCTGTTTAGAATCCATGCCTCAGTAGATTTACTTTCTAGTTTGCTGCTGTAATAGTGCAAGTTTCCCACTGTGAGACTAATAAAGGACCATCTTATCTTTATCTTATCTTAATGATAATCTTCTTTATAGGGACAGTAAATATTAATGAACATGAAGGCTGTAAATATGTCAGATTTAGCCAGCAGGCTCATTTTCATCTGTTGTCCTAAGCAATGAGGGGTTCAGTGACTTGCTCAAGGAAACTTTGACTCACTTTCTGAATGAACCAGGGATTGAACCCACCAACCTTCCAACTACTAGACAACCACCCTACCTCCTGAGCTTTGTAGCCCCCAAAGTACCGGCAAGGTAAATCAACTGCTCCTCACATCAAAATTCATTTACATCAATTTTGAATAGAGTTTTTACATACCAAACGGAACTCTAATTGGATATTTCTCTATTGATCTAGCTTCTAAAAAAGACATAATTAACTCCTGAAGCCCTCGACAGCTTACCATTGACTACAGCTACCATGCTCCCTCATCCTTATTATGTAACCAAGTGTTGTTTGGTCAGTGTGTCTTCGGATAGTACTGGTGGCAAAGCCAACACAGTGCAAAACAAGAGAACGTTGCATGAAATGAAGTCTCCCTGATACTTTGTTTATTTGCTTTTTGTATTGTTTGCATTTAGATTTATATTGTATTGTCAGGAAACTGCTGACATTTAGATGGGCATTTAATTGTAAGCCAACACATTACCTACCAGCAAAGTAGCACCATAGAAGCTAATTATGTAACACCACCCGTCGTCCAACCGATAGCATGTTATAAAGTCAATGGGTGAAGAACACACAGTGTTTGGATCACACTGAGGCCATTCGAGACTAATCCAAATCAATATTAAACTGTGCTCTCTGAACAAACAGCTATTGCAGCTCTCTGTCTCTCCCACTACAGCTCCGGCATATTGAATTGTGCATGGTGTTGATTAAAAATTTAACACACCCCTTCACATAAAGAATCAACTGGTGTCAAGTTGGAGAGTGAACATTAATTATCCAAGAGTGTCCAACATTGGCTCCTGAATTTTTGAATTATTAACACTCTTGATGCAAGGCAAGAGAAATGTCTGGTTATTAGAGGTGCAATGCTAGAAGCGGGATTTTTCTAATAACTCCTATTGTGTTGGTCTAACTGTCAGAAAAGTTGAACTACTTTCCCCTCAAAATGTTCTATATGATTACTAGACACATTCGAGGGGCTATGGTAGCTCAGTAGTAGAACACAAGCTTTGGGAGCTGATGAGCAAAAGGGTGCGGATTCGATCCACCCCCCCACGTGGGGACAAATCGTGACACGTAAAATGGACCTCTCTTACCCGACACATCCTAAAGTGATAAAAATAACCAAGTTCTGTATGTTCTGACTGTGTAATAAGAAGGGAAGAGCTTATGGCTGTCTGAGTTAGACTACCATTTCAATAGAACATTCAAATAAATCCGGCAGGTGCTTAAACTAGGCCAGATTTATGCTCACTCAATTTCCTGGGACCATTCTTGTTGAGCTGAGCTGTTCCGAGTGTACGGCATGAAGGCATCTGAGTTCAAGCGCTCTATACTTTAGACTCAACAATCGAAGGGAGTCAAACACGCCAAGGTAAGATGCATATGAATGTTCTTGCGTGCCAAGGTGACTATTAACTCTCTTACATACCAAAGAATAATTGCCACTTCACTGCTTGATAAATATAATTGTTCACTTCCAGAAAAACTGCTGGCCAAGAGCAAGCCGCACGTTAGCCATTTAGCTAGCATTAGCGATGACAGGTGTAGTGAAGTCATGTATTTTCGCAAGGAGATTTACACAAGCTTCCTCACTTAGCCCAGTTCCACTTTCCTAGCCATGTTTATGACTTCACCTCCTGTGGTGGGCCTCAGGCAGAGGGAAAACAAGACGGCCTCACAACAGTCAGAGCTCTTTAGACTCAACAAGCTAACTGCTGGAACTTTCCTTGGCAAAAGGTTCAACCCTTACACTCACAGTTAAGTCTCTGTTTGAACAGGGCAGAACATTTGTGTGAAGGGGAAAAAAACAGAAACAGAACTTTAACATGCACATGAAAGGTTATTTGAAAGGAAAAGATCGAGTATCTTCACAACAGCATTTGAGGTCAAGTTGATCGCATGGCTTCATAACAGGCATTCTCTTTAGATTCCTGTAGACAGAAGGCGTGAGATTCTTCTTCTTTCTGCTTGCTCCGTTTCTCCGGGGTCACCATAGCGGATTTCACAGCTTCCATTGGTGCCCCATGAGGGCACAGTACCAATGGCGGTCATTGTTAACCCGGCCTTGGCCGATCTTGTACAGTGACATGACCCATCCAGTATGATCTTGTTAATCCATATAATGATTTGGCAAAATGTTACGTTGGCTGCTCTTCCTGACACAACCACTAACCCCATGTGTGAGAGCACAGGTAAAATGCTGGATGCTATTCCAGTATTCATGGATTTTTGGCCTTGCCTGTCGCCAAATATAAGGCACATAACATATAAATTAAAAAAGGAAATAAAAGGTTTTAGAAGACATGCTGACCCACGTGAAACATGAAAAGATGTGCTGATTACCTCTTTTATATGTGAGTTTAGGTTGAACATGCAAACAACTGCAAAGCACTGACTAGAGCCCCTCTACTTAAGAAGCCCATGGAGACAGACACACACACACACACCCTGGTAAAGACCCCTGGGAACAATTACCATGTCTGCTTTCAAACCGCGACTTCAAAGAACTCCAGGGAATCTCAAGCATTAAAACTTCTTATTTTACCCTCACAATCTGCTGTTATCGGTGCCACAAATCCAGCTCTTTTTAGCATGTGCTGTCATCAGAATAGATCCAATTTTAAGTCAGGTAACAAATCAGCTCGCAGTAGGCATTTGATTTCATAATATGGAAATGGAGAAGGAGTGGAGAGTTTACGAACAATTCCGTCTCAAAGGGTGAGGGTCTGCTTTGATTTTTTGGCGCTAGAGCTGTGCCCTCCCATCTGTATTCACTCAGTCTCTGTGGGAAATGACTGCCTCTTTTTTCTTATTTGCCTGGCAGTTAACACGCTTTCAGAGAGGAGCAATGAAGTAAGGCTGGCTGTCCCCGCATTCTTAACCCAGAAAGGTTCAAGGTTTCTTTAAACTCATGGGTTGAGCTTGGTCTGCTGATCGATAAGGTGATTCTTCTGTGTTGACGCGGTATGCTCCGACAAGGAATTCACTGAATAGTGTGAAATCAGAGGTCCTGAAAAACGCATTAACGCTGATGTTACTGCGACTGTGAATGTAATTTTGCTCATGCATTCTTTTGGCCAGGTTATACTATACAGGGGACTATATAGTAAGTCATTCCTGTCAACCTTTAGTTCTCTTTACATATATCATAAAATACACTGTTTTATATGGGGAGAGGGCTCCTAGTAGTAGAGGTTCTTTTAGCAGACCAACATGAATTACATGAAGAAAGAATAAACTTGATGTATTTTTCTTTGCACATATATACAACGGAATGTGTTCTCAGCATTTAATTCAACCTATTGTGGAGGAGCAGTGAGCAGCTGCAGTGCCCGGGGAAACAACTCCACTTCTTTTTCCTATTGCCTTGGTCAAGGGCACAGGCAGGAGTATTAACAACATGCATGTCTTTTTGATGATGGGAGGAAACCCATGCAGACATGGGGAGAACATGCAAACTCCACACAGAAAGGACCTGGGATTGTCTGGGATTTGAACCAAGGACCTTCTACGTTTTAGTCAAATATATTTATTGAAGGAATCAGGGGTTATACAGGATGACAATAAAGAAGTTCTCCTTCAGGTTTTCTGTTTTTTTTTACAACCTAGGCCAACAAGGCCTAACCCAACAGCCCACCCCCCGGTGCTGCAATACTTAAAACTCTCTTACTTACACTCTCTCTTAAGACAAAGTGTGTTTGGGTGTGTAGAGGAAGCACCAAAAAGGAAGCTCCATACCAGTATTGGTTTCATTTGACACAGGGTACTTCCATATATGTATACAACATCCATCAACACTGTGGCATTTGCTGCGCATGTAATTATGTTCATCAATAATTGTTCCAACTGCTGTAGATGGTAGACCACATGCTTTGGGAGCTGATGAGGCAGAGGCTGCAAGCTCAAACCCACCACAGAGAGTCTGGAAGGGCATCCGGCGTTAATCTCCCAAGCTCTATCTAAGTCTATCTAAGAATGTGGGAACTGATGGTGACATGTAAAACAGACCTCTCTACCATAGATTTTAGTACCCATCTAAGAACAGGATTCTTTAGTATAATGTGCATATTCGCTCCGTCAAGTACTGTAGGTAAAAATTAACTAGGGGTTTAGAATTTCAATATTCTTGCAAAATAACGGCCTATTGCTTAATATGATCTTCCTTAATTCCCAATATCCATTTAATAGGCCTCGTTAAAGTCCAAGAAATAAAAAGCGAGGATGAGTCACTGGCTTTTTGGTATTTCCGTCTTTATGGATTTAACATTTGGACTTCAAATCACTGTCCAAAATAGCCTGGAGAGATAAAACTTAATTTGATGTAAACTAATGCATAGTTTCAAGGCATAACTAGGGATGAATGTTATATCACTGGCCATATCCATATCTATGAAATTTTACTCTTTGGCTTCACCAGGGAGAGGACCAACATTAAGCCTTTGTGGAGGAGGATGGTTTATTTTCTAAATTGAACATCAAGCACATGCAAATGGTAGTTTTACCACTGACATCTGGAACACCAAGGTTATTCAAATGAACGTATTGAGCCTTATTAGTATTGATGATAAATTAAAGAGAGAGGAGAGTGGTGTACACAAAACAACTCTTGTTTACACACTGGGGCTGCCATATTAAATGTGTTTAGTGGTGCGTTTTCCCAGCTGTACATGACAAGGGAGGATGTGGTTTTTATTCCTCAAGACAACTCCCATATTATGGTCAGCTCATGGTAAGAATCTGTTGTTGTTAATAGTCTTGGCTGTAGATCCCATACTCAGTTACAAGCCCAAAGGAAGCATTGAGTATAAGAGCAACAGTGACTATTGGGGATGAATTTCCTGTGTATTTTGGCCAATTTAGATATTAAGGATAGATGTCAAGAATCCCGTTTGAACTGAATAAGCATGTAAATTAATTAGCATCCTTCTATGCACGTTGCAGCAGGGTGAAGTAGTTAAATGACCCCTGAGGGGCCCAGTTAAGTGGGGGTTGTGAGATGTAGGCCAAATTGGAGGCCACAGTAGAGTGTGCACCTCCAAGCCAGGTGTCATAGGTTCAATCCCACCACGGGGCTTCAGGAAAAGGCATGCAGCCTTAATCCCCCATGCTCGGTAAATGTGAGGCATGCAATGTAAAAGGCTTTGAGTGGTCACTAGAGTAGAAAAGTGATACATGAAAACGAGTCCATTTACCATTTGCCATAAACTGACTGCCTGTAATGTAACAATGAATTTATGCAAAACTTCTCAGTTAAAACCCATTTCATCCTATTCCACATTCTTTTCAATGTCTGTTTATCAGTTCTGATGTGTTCTCAGCAGAGTGCCATCAAAGACTTTGTTCAGGCTGCCAGCACAAATCTGTTTTTTGGCATCTCCAGATTGATTTTAGAAAGTCCGGACAGCCAAAAACCACATAAAATGCGATTTTTGCAAATAGGATCTAAACCACATTTGGGGATGGTTTGAAATGTGATTCCAATTGAATTTCTACAGATGCATCTCAGTCCAGGCACTCATGGCTGCCCAAATCGGATTTAAAACTGTTTTTTGCAGCACTTGCAATGCAACACACAATGACGATGTCAAATCCAGAGCACCCGCGATGACTGCTGCGTGGAATGTACATCAAGCTCGTCTGTCGCCGAGTTTGTCTGGTGCTATGGAGGAGTTCTGCATCACGGCTTGACAGCATGATTATTTTGAGGGCGAGATGATGAATCTCCATTTCTCATGCTTCCCTGCTGGTAAACCGCATCACCAGCATATATGGTTAAACAGAACTACATTGTTACCACAGCAACCAATGCAGATAGGTTGGCGACGGCTGGACACAAATCCGATCTGATCACTTGCAAATAACAGTGCGGACAGTCTGTCTTTCAGATCTGATTTGAGAAAATAATCCGATTTCCCTGCAGACTGAACAAGGTTACATGTACTCAGTAAGTTTCATTCCATTGGCTTTGGTTAAAAGTCAAGGTCACCTGGTTTCTAGACTGGCCTATTGATTTCTCAGCTAAATTTCACTCTGTGTGAAAGAAAAGAAAACCCCTTCAAAAACACACAAGAAATGACCTTGGTGTCCTCAGTGGAAGCACGCCATGGGCACCGAGATGCTTCTGTCATTCTTTCATTCAGGCTTTTATTCAATATTATCTCAAGTATCCCATGACAAGCTAGACAGAGTCAAGTGTATGATTAAACACGTCCGAACTTCAATGTAATTATAACAAAAGTGCACGTCAAGGGAGGGAGATTGGTTCAGACATTCAGAGAGACGGGTATTTTCTGAGAGCACAACTGGATTAGAGCTGAGAAGTGGATAGCGCAGATACCTCTCCTGAAACGGGAGCCAAAAGGACACGGGTGCATTTCGACAGTGCTTCACAAGTCTGAGAACACAAAGCACTCCATATGAAACGACTGCATCACATTACCCTACGAGTGGTCCCAGTGGGAATCAAACGCTCGACTTTGGGAGATATCGAAGTCATGCTCAAGGTGTATGCTACCATAACATCAAATGCTCTACTGCAAATGAGATACACAGGACAAGGATGACAACAATGATGACAACTACTGATACTTTTCAATTCAGTTAGCCTGTTTATGAACTAAAACTCCTCCAAAAGCACACAAAAAATATGAATAGGCCTTGACTAAGATGTAAAAATGTAGAGCCTCGCTGAAGAAAATCCACCCAGACTTGAGTGCTTGTCGGAAAAGTTGCAATTATCTGAGTTCATTTGGGTTTGCAAACAGAGCAGTGCTAGACTAGGCTACATCATCATTATGTATCGGAGAATTCGACTGCAGAGCCAAATAAAGGGAAAGGCAAACACTCGAAGCAGGGCTTGAGAGCAGTATTAACCTGTTTAAAGCAGATGTGCAATGAGCTGAATGCAGTTTGAGCCTCGGCTACCATAAGTGGAAGTTTTTTTGTTTTGTTTTTCTTAATCCTTCCATTATCTTTGGCGCTATGGGGAGAAATGAAGTCAGACATTTTCTGTTCTCTCAGCTTGCCAATAAAATACACATGCGTTCAACATGACGACACAGACTCTTCAGCGAGACACCAGCAAAATGGTGCAGCACTGGGTGTTTGCTTTAAAGGCTGCATGCAGGTACTTTGTGTCTAAGGGGCTTCCCACCCCTCGAGATACACTGGCAAAGCCTCATTCAAAATATAATCACATTCCTCCCTCCACTGAAACGCAGTTAATGAGACAACAGTTCATACGTGGTTCATATTTATAACCCGATCCTTATTATCGCTCCGTTAAAACATATGCTGACCAAAAAAGGAATACACAACCAGAGGCCTTTGCAGAGACAAATACCACACCGCTTGAGTGTCTGAATGAACGATTGGCCGGCATACTCACTAAACCCATGTTTTATTTGACAAAGACGCTGGATCCAATATATAAAGGTAGCTTTAAAACAGATACCAAATAATTGGAAAGAAAAACATTGGAAAGGCAAATGGACTAAATGAAAGGCCATTAGAATGGCACAGGCACATCTGAAAGTCATTATCAGGAGCAACCCATGACTTGTGAGCCACGTTGGATTCGGTTATGATTATTACGTAGCTCTGTTAAAGATGTAATCCCCTCACAAAACACTTTTCTATAAACTAGAAATACAACCTCATGCCTCCACCGACCAGTCGAGCTGGAGTTTACACCCACGTCTGTCCAGACTCCTGTAACGTTTGGAGTCGAGACTCTTGGGGAATTCAATAAAAGGCATTAAGTGTATTATTTGGCGAAAGTGAAGGTACGATTCCACTGAATAAATTCCAGGGAGAAACATGCTGTCTTTACTTAGAGACTATTTTTATCCAGGAGTACAGAGGAGCAATAGAGAGCGCCGTCACATGGTGCAACGATAATCACCTGACGCTCCATATCAGCAAGACCAGTGAGCTTGTGATGGACGACCAGAGGAACAGGAGGCCCCCTGTCCTGGTTGTCATCCAGGGAGAGGAGGTGAGGAGGGTGGACTCGTACAGTAACTGTGTACAGACCACCCAGCTCCAATGACGCTGTTCCACAACACATTTAACAACTTAATACAGTTCATCAGTGCAGCCGGCGATCCATCAATAACTGCTTAGAGACTTTAACCTCGACCTTCTCAATGAGCGCTATTCGGCACTCAACCAGGCAATAATGAAAAGACGTGGCTTTCAACAGCATGAAAAATTCCCAACTCATAACAGTGGTTCCTAATTAGACCATGTGTATAAAAAGGTCTGTTTTTACAATGTGGGGACTAATTGTCCCCACATTGTGGGAGAGGACATGGACCGAGATGGAATGTGAGGGATTAAGGTTGAATGCCCTCCCTGACACTCCACAGAGGGATCAAACCTGTGACACCTGGCTTGTCACTTCCTGACATGAGCACTCTACCACTAGGCTACGGTGCCCCCCCCAATCAGACCAGGTGTATACGAGAAGTCCGTTTTACGCACACCCTCTACCACTGAGCTACCACAGCCCCAAAGTGTACATAGCAACCAAAACTCTATGTATGGCAAACTGCTTCCAACTACAGTGACCGAAAGTGACTCAGCTCAGCCAACACCTGCCTTCCATCAGCTCAGCACTTCTACTGTAGTCCAGCCCTGGCTCTGCACCCATTCATCACAAACTTGTCTTCTCAGCTACGGTTGGTAAACCTCCTTAGTCAAGTGTTTTTGAGAAAGTATTCCTTTTGTTGTTGTATGGCTTGTTATTAATTGGCTGTGCCCATGCCTCAGCTTTGTTGCTCTGCTGTAGGTCTACTCATGTGCAAGTTCATTGAGAGAAACATTTATTTTTTTTAACAGTCAAAGTCCTTGTATGTGTTCACGTGCTTGGCCGATGAAGCTGATTCTTATAGAACGAGAAGCTACAAATTCTAAAACATGGATGTGTCCAACAGATTTTCAACCTGGGAGCAGAGCTAGATTTTCAAGCTGGACACCCAAGAATAGTTTCCCCAAATTATTATCTGATGAAATTTGAGATATGGTCACAACCTCCTCTTCTGTACCCGAGTTATGATGTTGAACAATGGCCACAAAAGTATATTTACACATTATGATGTCACAGTGAGGCTGACGTTTGACCTTTTAGATATAAAATGTCATCGCCCCATCATCTCATCCTATTAGACGTTTGTGTGAAGCTTTGTCATAGTAAGCAGATTCTAGAGTCCTCACCCTAAATTTGTTTTGTGAGGTCACAGTGACCTTGACCTTTTTACTGCCAAATTCTAATCAGTTCAACCTTGAGTCCAAGTGGACATTTGTGCCAGATGTATTGAAATTCCCTCCAGGCATTCCAGAGATATCCCGTTCATAAGAATGGGAAGGATGTGAGGTCACAGTGATCTTGACCTTTGACCACCAAAGTCTAATCAGTTCAACCTTTAGGCCAAGTGGACATTTGTGCCAAATTTGTGGAAACTCCTTCAAGGTGTTCCTGAATTATTGCATTCATCAGAACGGGACAGAGAGAGAGCCACTTTTTTATGCCTCCCGAATGGTTGTTCGAGGTTTGGAGGTATAAAAGTCGAGCTTAACCAATAGCGGGTTAAACGGATTCGTCAGTTGACAGAAAATGAGTCGATTATGATTTTGGTAATCAATTAACCACTTTAGTCAACTAGTAGGTTAAAACCGCAAACGTTAGCTTGCTGCAGCTTGTCAAATGCTTGCCTCTCTCTGATTAATTTTATTATATAGAAAGAGCACTCTAGGTGTTTTTCTCCTGCTGAGATCATTTGCGATGGATATCAGTTATTTTTTACATTTTATAGACTAAACAATTAATCCATTATAAAAGAAATCAATATATTAATCCATAATGAAAACAATCAGCTGAAGCCCTAATAAAACTATTTTAATAGATTTCAGCTCAGATGCTTTGACAATGACAATGGACAAAATGTTGTCACATCAGTCTATGAATCTCCCCACCCTCGTCCAACTGAACCAGTTTGAGCAACCAAACAACTTATCTCAGCTCTTGCTTTGCTCTCTAACTAGGATGCAGGTCGAACTATCTGTGGTACTGATAGCTTAGCATGAAGTCAACATAGCAAAAGAAATACAAAAAAATAATCTTAGATGCATATAGGACATTCAAAAGAGGAGTGGGGACTTGGGTTTTTCTCTTTCTTTCCAGTGGTACAGGAAAGAGCCTTTGCCTACTTTCAGATAATGAGAGGTCCGTTTTACATGTCACAATTAGTCCCAAAATTGTGGGGTGCACATGGACTTGGATGAAGCTTGGAGGATTAAGGCCAGATGCCCTTGCTGATGCCCCGTGGTGGATATGAACTCGTAGCCTCTGGCTGATCCGTTCCCCGAAGCGCGCACTCTACCACCGAGCTCCCGCGGCCCCCTTGATAATAGTGATATAATATTTCAAAAGGCCCAACTGGCAACAGTATTACAAGACTAAACCACGGTTATGGATGTGGTGATCAACAGAGGGCTGTGTTGTCAGCCTACAAAAAGTTGCAAATTTCATCATGGTCAGCAAAAGTCTGACGCTTAACGTCATCTTTGAGATTCTGATGTTCAGGTGATTTTGAAACAGTTAATTTTTACATCTGGGGTAATTTAAAGCTGCCTTTGAAATATTCATATACCCAATACAATTGATTCTAGGGGTCATCTTTTCAAGAGGAGCTCAATTTTTTTTCATGAAAAAACATTCTGCACATGCAATTTTACATGGATTGGGGTTGCCAGGGTAATAAATTCCATCTTGGTACAGCACTATACATCATGCTTCTCATTCCTCAATCAAACACTGGCACTCTCATTCTAAAATGCATAGCTGGATGCTAGACTACGGCATTTTTTGAATGTGGCTCTTCAAAAAATATCAGTAATGAATTTGGATTTGAACTAGGAAAGGTTGAGTGCCATGGATCAAGGGTTAATCATGGCATGTATCAAGCCATCCTGCATCTATCTGGAACCATGCAAAAAATGACTCCTGAATAAATATACATCAACCATTTGACTTAAACCTAGTTCTCATTCTATTTGAGGCAAAACAGACTGTGCATCAGTAATCACGGTCACCTTCGCACATTTACATTATTGCACTGATCCAATAAAGGAGATTATTTATTCATTATTATTATTATTATTACTACAAATTGTATCACTCTGGAAGAGTCAACCACTGTCAGGTGTGATGATGCCACATCATTTCATGGGAACTTGAATAAACAGATAAAAATATTTAATATTTTGGTAGATTTCTATTTTAGTTTTTGAAAACTTTGATTGAATGAAGTGACTATTTCTATGAAAAATAGCTCAGGTGAAAAGTACTGGAACCTGTTGTGCAGGGGCTCAGCTCCATCTGATGGCATTTGGATAGCTAGTTCCTGAAGTTTAGCAACAACCAGGTTGTACTCCATTTAATTCCTGCTAATAAGTGCCAGTTTATTTCACCTCAAATTATATGCTACTCATAATGTATACTTGACCCTATGATCAACAGAAACAACCTTTGTAAAATTATCTTAGAACATTAAGTCAGCTTCCAAAGCATTCGAACATACAATTTCTATCAATTATAAGTTTATAAATGCTTTACAGGCTTGGCTAACTTAAGAGCAACACTGTAATATCCATTGTTGCAGTGATATTGAAATATCTCTCTGTGCTCATGACTAGCTTAACTGCATGTGTCACTGAGAGGTCCTTTTATATGCATCACGGTTAGTCCCCATGTTGTGAAGGTGGACACGTACTTAGATAGAGCTTAGGGGGGGGTTAAGCTGGATGTCCTTCCTGACGCCCCATGGTGGGTTTGAACCTGCAACATTAGGCTTGTCAGTTCCTGAAGTCTGCACTCTACCACTGAGCTACAGCAGCCCCCCCCCCCCC
>OMLC01004482.1:2199-16285 GCA_900302585.1 Regalecus glesne | reverse complement strand
CTCATGAAAATGTGAAGCGCATAGCACACTGGACCAACTTGGGATGAATACTACTGATACAGCTGGAACATCATTGAATAAGAAAACAGTAAAAATTACCAAATGACTGAAATGTTTTGGTTGAGATAAAGGATGCACTGATGTTGATACTGGTTTCATATATTAGCCCAGTACCAGGCTAGAGTGGGCTTTTGCTGTCAAAGATTTGACCCAAGGCTAAAATCTGACATTTAAATCATGAGTAACAGGTCATGAGTAAAAGCAAAACGGGTCTATTTTCTGCACTTTTGGCACATAACAGCCTGATTTCACTGTTAATGAGGGAAAAATGAAAGTGAAAACCCAAATTAAAGTTAGCGACACTGCAGAGTTGCAGATGTCTTAGTTATGTTTCTTCTTTGTGGCAAAAGAGAAGTTGAACGAGGAATGAAAGCTGCGTGTTCCTTTTTCTTCTTTATTTATTGAGCATTGCAACCAACTGGAGCATTAGTGCATTATCTTAAATATCCCTTATAACTTGGTTGTTAGTCCTGTGTCTTGTAGATAAATAAAGACATGTTTCATGTTCCAAATGTGAACGCAGCTAATAAATTGAGTGAACCCCCCCGCAAAAAAAGTTTTTAAAAATGCAAATGAGACTCTTGTCAAAGAATCAGTTGGGGCAAAAAGGAGCAAATCTTAGCGATGTAAAGACACAACAAACCATTCTGGGACTGATAAAAGTAAACAGATTCTTTTTTCTCTGAGACAATAAGCAAAAATATCAGGAATACTTAAGAAAACAGTTGGTGGTGAAGATGCTCCAGTTGGTTGCAATTCACTAAAAATTAGAAGAAAAGTAGAACCATGTTCAGTTTACAGAAGCTAGCTAGGCAGCGCAAAGCTTGAACAAATATGAAGTCATCTTTTTAGTGGCTTTCTTGTGAGTGTATTACCTTATCGCTGATGCCTTTTCATATTTTTATTTTATTCTAACTAATTGTAAAAGGTTTTAAAGGGACCTGCTGAAACGACGTTTTTCTTCACATTTACGGGAACGATTCCTCACATATAAAACAATGTCACATTACAGTTGTTTTCTATTTGTTTTACAGTATTGCAATATATATTGTGTGTATACGTTTGCGCTTTGTATATCTTTACCTTTGACAGCCAAAGTGGTGTGAAGTAGAGCGTAAAAATTTGGTTGTTAAGAAGAAAAAGTTGATGAGTTCTCGCTTTTTTCAGTTCGCTGCCATTTCTACTTTCTAGATTTCTTCTTCCTCATCCTTCTCCTCTTCTTCTTCCTTTTGTCTTCTGCTTTTTCTTCTTCTTCTTCTTCTTCGCTTTACGGCGAATTGGAGTCCACTGAAGCATTATTAATCGTCACCTACTGTTATCTTAAATGCTCTTTATGTATCTTTTATTAGTCCAGAACCTTGGGAGTAAATGAATATATGCTCCAGGCCAAATTTAATGGAAATTTTGTCTTCTAAAAAAAAATCTTCAGGTGTCAGAATTTAAAATGCCGCCATTAAAAGAGATGTGTCACATAACGCAACTTCCTGTGCGACGAGGTCAAACAACACTGTGGACCAGTTGGCTTGTGTAGTTTAGTAATGGATTAGATGTTATACTTCCAACCATTTGGCCATTTGACAAGATACACTATTTGTCTACATGTCAGTAGTGAAAACGGGTCTTGTTTGTGGAATGGTTAAAGCGTCGGGTGGATATGGGGTCAACCATTGAAAAGGATCTTTTTCTTTTTTCTCCCTGAAGACAATCGAACCACAGTTCTAAATAAACCAAACTCTGATATATGTAGATTAAACATGCCACAAGTCCTGGTTGTCATGGATGGTCCATCCATCCATTGTCAACAGCTCATCTGAAATTGGGTCATGAAGGCATCAGTTCTAGCAGGGGATCCCAAACTTCTCTTACCCAGGACATTTAATCTCTGACTGGGGGATCCTGAGGCGTTCCCAAGGCCAGTGTGAAAACACAATCCTCCCTTCCAGCTAGACATGCCTGGAACACCTCACTAGGGAGACCAGAGAGCATCCTTATTACACGCCCAAACCACTTCAGCTGGCTCAATTGATGGGTGGATAGTTATAAGTTTCTGCTAGAAATTGAAGGAGCCTGAGAATGCCCCAGAGCCTTTGTTTTTTTCCATTTCCACTGGTTAGTCTGTTCACTTACTTCACAGTATCCTGTTTGAACCGATCTTTTTTTTATGCCTGGGAGCCATTCATCTGACATGCCAGAATCTGTCTCTAAAAATATGTGGAGAGAATCTCAATGAAATCTGTTGCATTTCCATTTAAGTACCATTTCCTCTCCAGCTGTGGATGAATTTGATATCCGTTTCCAGTGCATACATAGGTGCTCTTGGTTTAGGATGAGTTTTCTGACAGTAAAGGCCTAAGTAAAATGTGATAAATCTTATTCAGCTGTGTGATGTGTACTTTATACAGTTGCAGCACCACCCTGTCAGACTATATTCAGTTTAAACCCCTAGATTCCCACTACAGTCATCAATGTCCTTCCCTAGAGCCTGTAACTTGTATGTGAGCTACTGTTTCAATTGGTACATATAATCTTATCAATAAATTCACTGTTAAAAGGGAAACAACAGAAGTCTTTCATACTTTGTGTCTGATGAGGTTTTTCAGGGGAATAGTTTAACAACCATCACCAACAAACAGGAATAAGGTAGCTGTAGTGACAGTGTGCATATACAGCACAAATCAACATGGATTCTATTTTCTGACAAGTCCTGGGATATTTTAGCCACATGTCCAGGGTGTTTCCCTGCCTTTCACTCAATGAGCACTGGAAAAGGCTCCAGCATGGCTCCCTAACCTGACTTCTGCTAAACGGTCAATGATGGATGTATATGTTTTTGACATCAAATATGTTTGAATATCAGCATACAGGCCTCTTTTGGGTGTTTTTGTGCATGCAAAAATATATCAAGGTCACATACAGGAAGATTTATTCTAAACTTTATTACCCTAACAAATTAAATAATGTATAATACAGGATGTTGGAGTCTTCAATGACATTAAAGCCCATTATTACCATGTACGTACAGTATTAATGATGTATCATCAGTAAGATGTTTCTGCAGTGTTAAAAAGAACATCCATGAGCTAGCTCAAATTCAATAGTGATCTTCCTCAATGATTCATGGCCCTCTGCAGACAAAATGGGAAATTTCCAACTTGGCGGATGCCACCAGGGTCAAAACTGCTCAGACATTTTCACAGGGAAAATTCTCCATGTCTTATTACGCACTTACATGACGCTGCCATCGCTCTGCTTATTTTATAGTGGGCTTGATTCAGCACTTTGGACCAGTTTTATTGATGACTAACAGCTGACTGACTTACACCCTGGATCACAACATCACCTGCCCTCAGGACAGAGAATGTGTCAAGCTATATGGATTTAAGTTACATTGCCATGTAAAAAGAACCTGAGAGGGGATGTAAAAGAAGATAAAGATCAGTCCTGGCAACCAAACACAGTTGGTGTTTATATGGTCTTTAAAAAAGGCATCTTTTGACATTATCGGATTGTTTTCTTCCTCTCTGCAAAGTTCGCCATGTTTAGTTGGGGGTTTCTGGGAATATAAGGCAAGGAATGGATAGTGGCTTCAGATGACAGCAGTCATAGACATTCAGGCATTAATGACAGCTTTGTGGTGGCATCTTTTTGCCCAGTGGGAAATTAGGCCGAGACAGTTAAACATTTCCAATAAATCTGAATGTGTACCCATTGGCAAAACTGTCTTATTTCTATAGAGCTGGGTTCGCTCTCGTACGGCAGGAAACTAAAAGGGGTGAGACTAAGTAGACGTGAATGGATAGATGTCTCCGTGCCTGCCAAGAACCAATACTGGTGGGGGAATACACGTGTGGTAAAAAAATTACACGCTACCTGGTGAGTTTTTAAAAAAAGAAAGGGCAAAACACACAAGCGGATGTGTGTCAAGCATACTTGCAGTTCTGGGCATCTGTGATTACACCGTCTTCTGTCCTGGGAGAAACCCCTTTTAGTTTTTCTTTACCCTACTATGGATATAAAACTGTCTTAAAGCCTATTGTCACAAAATTCATCAAAAGTCATCATCATGATCATCTTCAGTATTTTCTTCATCCTCCTTATTAGTGACTTAGTGTGCTTATCTTCAATATCTCCATCTTCCAGACTTTTAAGATGATGCCTCTTGACTGTGAGATCAATCTCCAATCATCTGAGGAGCAAAGGTAGATATATATGGACAGCTTGAATGAGGATATAATACAGACATGACAAATCCATTCTATGACAACGAAGAGAGCAAATTGTATAACGTAGAACCAGAAGATCTGTGGGAACATTCTGTCATTCAGCTGACAGGCATTAAGTTAGCTTCCATTGAAGCTAATGGAAAGGAAAGTTTAACATCTTCTGTTCCGTGTGATTTTATTCTGTGGCTCTGAGTGAGTCTGTCCTTGCATATGGTTGCAAAAGAGCATTTCTACCTTATGTCTTAATGGCTGGTGGGAAACTGTCCGTGTGTGTTGATGGACTGTTGCAATTTCTCTTCTTTGGCCCTTCTACTGTGGCAAAGCTGAGGAAGGACAAACAGGAAATCAGCAACAGACTTTTTTTGTAATGATATGAAGTAACTTTGGTAATAATCTCATCCTCAACCATTGTAATGAGTTCAATTCAGAAAAGGAACATTTCAATACACCTCCTTCGACAACTGCGAAGACAATTAGAAATCATTGTCTGCCGACTCCACCACACTACACATCTTTTATTGAAAGCATTTCCATGAAAAGGGGCCGCAGTAGCTCAGGGGTAATGTGTGTGCTATTGGAACTAGCAAGCCAAAGGGTGTGGGTTTGAACCCACCACAGGGTGTCAGAAAGGGCATCCGGTCTTAACATCCCATGCCTGCCCTGAGATGGAATTGTATCCTGTCTATGGTATTTGTTCGCCTGCCGCTCAATGAGTGCTGGGTTAGAAACCAGCAGATTCGCAACCCAATGTCGGATAAGGGGTTAACAATGACGCGACATTTTCATGAAATCCTTATCTGAAGAGTACAAATTGGATTCTAGATCTCTCTTACTGTTCTCTTCTCCATGAAGCTGGCCATGAAGTCGTCGATCTCTGTGCATCCCTCCAGAAAGTTCTCTGCCGTCTCCTCAGACTCCTCCTCTGCTTGGTGGGCAGCCACTTTCAAGCGAGCCTGCAGCGCACTTAGACTGCAACTCTTCAAGAGGACATGATGAGAGACCAGGGGGAGAGAGTGAGAAGAGAGATACAGAGGGACAAAATGGAGAGATATGGGGGGTCAGTGGGCAAAAGTCCTTTGAGTGGTTGCTAGACTAGAAAAGCACTCTATAAAAATGAGTCCATTTACCATAATCCTGACATGTCTAAAAAGGAAGCAGGAAAGTCGACTGTGAAAGTGTATTTTTCCGGACGGTAAGACGGTGGTACTCTCTTACCTCACTCAGCTCGTGCTGTCTCTGTGTCTTTGTCTCAAAGGCCGACTTCATCTGTGTCAGCTGCTCATACTGCCAACACAAAATGCGAATACAAGCTAGAGTATTATAATCTGTTTTCCTTTTCAAGATCTTGACTCTTGGATATTTCCAAGTTTAAATAAAATAGGAGCACATTTTTTTAAAAGTTTTATTGTTTTCCGGAAATGTGATAAGCCAACATGTTTTGTTTTTGTTTTCTATTTTTTTCCCTTTTCCCCACTTGAATTCTCTGAGTTGCCTATCGCTGGATCTGTCGCTTTGATGCCCCTCAAGAGGGTCAACAGGAAGGAGGAAGCCATAGCACGTGATTACTCCAAGTCACATGACGACTAGCCCTCGCTATTTCACACATCAGTCTCGTGGGAAAGCACAGTGCTTGGCCATCTGAGCAGAACGAAGCAAGAGTACCTCTGTTCACTTAACTGTGAGCACCTGGACAACCCAGAGGGGGACACTAGAAAAACAGAATCATATTTATCCAACCTAACCCTTATGCCCATGTTAGGCCTAACCCATTATGCTCTACTAGCTATGGATCTCCGGCTGTGGCCTGAAACGGCACAACCGGGATTTGAACATCCAGCTGCATGACTCAGCAAGATGCGCTGAACAGCATCTCAACCCCCAACGCCACCACAGGCCCCAGAAAAGCCTACATGTTAAGCAAGAGATGATGTGATAAAAAAAACCAATGGAAACAGTTTTCAACTTCTTCTACTGACGAATAAGACTCATGATCCCTTCTGCTTTCTCCATGAGAGTGAAAGTGACAAAGAAGGGAAAGTGTTTTACCACCATAAGCCCAAGTCTGATGGAATTTGTTCTCTGAATTTAACCCATCCGATTGTAAAAGAGCAGTCAGCGGTCCCCACTGATCCTGCAGTGTGGTGCTCATGGACCAGTTCAGGGTTCAGTGTCTTGGTCAGACACCTCAACACGGTTTCTGCAAGGGCCAGGCATTGAACCACCAACCCCAGATTACTAGATGACCACCCTACCTCCTGAGCAATGCCACACCACATTTCAGATTCTCATTTTTTCACACATTTGCTCGACAGTCTCAAAACTTGGTTGATGGCGTCACTTGAGGCTTCAGTGTGTGCGAGTGAAAAATAATGATAGCTGACCTTGTAGAGCATCTCCTGTCTTTTCCCCTCCAGCCGTGGCTCCATCTGAAGATTCCTATCTGAGAAGCATAGAGACATATAAACCCAAAGAAAAATGAACCTTGCCCAAGTTTTCTGTTTCAAAAGGGTTGTGGAAAGTGTGTGTGTGTGTGTGTGTGTAGAGGGACTCACTGGCCAAGTCCACTATGTTGGTGACAAGCTCTTCTTTGTCACTGGTGACCTGCTTGAGCTGCGGCAGGCACACAAAGAACTCCAGCAACAAATCCTCCTGTTCTGACATGTCCTTCAGCTGGGAGACACTGAGGTGAGGAACAGAGAGACAGATCAGACAGAATGAGGGGGAAAAGAGGGCGATACATGAGTATAGCCTCATAAAATGGTTCGCCTTAACCCACACAACTGAAGGGTTGTTGAGAATATTTAACAATGCATACTGTGTGAAAGTGAGTGCCCTGAAATCTACCTCATTTCAGAGAGTTCTGGGAAGCATTCAGGTATTTCTGGCATCTTGTACATGTGGCCGTTCATTCCGGCCTGTGTGTAGGGTAACAAACAGAGACAACATAAACATTAGAATTCCTAACGATGTTAATATGTTCCTTGCTAGTGCAATACACAAATTTGATTAGACTGGATAAGGACTTGATCAGATTGGAAGCAGTTCATTCACAAGCACGAAGTGCACCACGTGCCTTAATTTAGCAAGCTCTGACACTGGAGGCGTCATCCTCACTGTCAAAAAAATTCACTGCTGTCAATTAATTGGCTGGTATAGTTAATATTAGCTGACCTGTTTCACCACAAAATGTGTTGTGTTATTTCTTTGTACTACCTGGACAGGCAGAGAGCCCTTGGTTTCGCTCTTCTGTAAAGCTCAAAAATCGACCAAAAAAAGAGAGCCATATCTGGGTCCATCTGGGCTTACAAACATTGATGGACCCCAACAACAACAAAATCATGGCCCACCTCTTCAGAATCACCTTATTGGCCATGAAGGTTTTCACTACATGGAATTTGACTTTGGTTTTTATCCAACACAAAAGAACAGAATGAAAAGCACACCGTGTTGTTCTGCTCAAAGCACAAGACAGTAGGATAATTTTCAACTAAGTGACAAGTCCTCAAAAACAGAAAAACCTGTGTGCATATTAACTCAATTTCAAAATGCCTGAGTCCATAGAATTAAACACCATGGTACCTGCAAGTCCCCAGTAGGTACAGGGAATGGCAGGTCAGTCACAAGTCCATATGGGGCTGGAGCTCTAGGTGGCCCATGTGTCGCGTCTACACCCTGATGATGTAAGGGAGCTGGGTTTGGGCTGGGCCCTGGAGGACGAGGACCATAGTGATAGCTTTGTGGTGGGTACGGAGCCATGCCTGATGGCTTGTACAGATTACTAGGGTGGTAAAGAGAAGGGAAGACATGATGGTGAACAAGTTTGCCAAGATTACAAAGAGCTTAGTTTCTCTACAATTTTAAATTTAGTTGAGTATTAACAGCCATTTTCCTCACAAGCAGAAATGGCAAGTGATTATGGCACCTACATATTACAGCACATGAATGAGGAAGAACAGACATTCAAAAATTCCCAAGTAATGATGTAATGTGAACGAATGTGACCTCGAACAGGGGTTGATTTGGTATGGGAAGATCACGTGACTTGTTCCAGTAGATGTCCTGTTAAGTGTTCCAACCTTCTGTGCACTAACCTTCCAGCAACAACGTAAGGTGGTGCTTATCTCAAATCTGTATGACTCAAGAGTACTCACTATGGAAAGCTCGTGGAGCCACTAGACATCAAGGCAGGCGGACTCTTCCAGAACTCATCCAGTAGACTCTGAATGACTTTGCCAAGGTCTGAGTGCATCCCAAACTACAACATGCAGGACGACAGGATAAGGAAAAATGTAAAAGTTGAGGAAGAAAAGAGAAAAGTTAAAATAGTAAAGTGAGAGGAATGAAGGTGGGGGAAGAGATAAGCATCTTTAGATCTGATGTACCGATAAGATACTAAACCAATTGGTGCCATGGTAGCTCTGGGATAGAGCTCACGCTTCTGGAACTAACAAGCCAGACGCTGTGGGTTCAAATCCCCTGTAGCGTGTCATGACGGGCGCCCAGCCTTAAAACCCAATCCCTGCCCTGTGATGGAGAGGTGGAGATGGAAAGGTGGCCTTTCGCTCATTGAACTTTGGGATAGCCTCTAGCATGGCCCCACAAGCCAACTATGGATAAACAGTTAACAATGGATTGATACTAAACCACCTTACCATGAGCAGTTGCTGGTCCAGCTAAAGTAAACTTTATCATCCAGGTAATGTTTGCCATGAACAGGAACGTAACCAAGTGAACTTTTACCCAGCAAACCAGTCCCACGGTCCAACAACCAACTTACATTGGTGATGAGGGGACTAGTGACCATGGTGCCATTGTTGCTGTCAACTAGATGGTGACCAACAGGAGGGTAAACACTGATGACTGGCTTTTCCTGTGGGAACTGAGGAGGAAGTAGTCTAGAAGAGAAAGATAGAGAGGGAGGAAGAGAAGGAGGTTCACCAGTAGGTTAATCAAGATCATGGCTTCATTTGCTTGATGCGTAGTGTACAACTGTACAATTATTTAATATATTTGTCTGTATGTTTTTATAGTGCTCTTGTACCCCATGGTGTAAATGGACTGTGAACCCAGTTCAGAACCTAGTTTTGTGTCTTTATGGATACTCAATAATCAAGGAAAGGATATCACAGAAAAGGTTTCATCAGTTCATCTGGATTCGGCATTTATTGAAAGAAACATTTCATCATACGGGTGACATCAGGGGTGGTGCAGCCCAAGCGGTAGGGTGGTTGTCTATTAATCAAAAGATTGGTGGTCCAATCTAAGCCAGTCTGCATGTGAAAACAACAATGATTCCACGTGCGGACTGGCCATTTACTGAAGTTTCGATGGCACGGCGTCACTCTACTGAATAGCACACATAACCATTCAAACTGCAGCAAATAACTGGTCAGTTGAGATTTAAGATGTCACCTGTATGAATGACGAAAGGTTTCTCAATAAAAACTCTATCCAGATGAACCATTCAACTTTTTTTATAAGCCAAGTCTTATGTGTCACTGGAAAGATGCAAAGACATTGAGGTGATGAACTCACACATTAACATTAATGGTGGAGTTGTTGACTGTGAACGGTATCCTGTACTCCACATCCCTCTGGATCTCTGCAAGGCTAGAGAAAGAGACAAGATTTATGTTGTAATCAATACAGATTAAGTTGTGATATCCATATTTTCCAATTATTAAAGAAAAACGCATGGTAAAATCATGAAGACTGAAGCAATCTTTTCATAATGATAAAAATTCATAAGGTGTGTTTGCAAGTGAAATGGGAGGAAAAACTGCAGCTGAGAAGAGAAGCAATGACTTTCATACATATTTCCCAAAAATAAATTCCACCAACTACTGCTAAGCTATAAGAAATATCATCACCACTATGTAAAACAGAATTATAAATAATGTCACCATTTCACTGTTAGACTATCACCACTATTATAAATATTGGACGTTTGCAACAAACATGACATATTTTATTTTACTAGATGTTTAAATGATTTCCTCTAGTTGCTCAGTAGTCACCCTCTTTCATTTTCTTGGGAGAGTTTTTGTGTTTCACTTTCTTCCCTATTTAATCGCTCATTTTATAACAGTGCTAGTTTGTTGGTCTTCCACAAACCACTGAAAATATGCCAAATGGCTCACCCTCTCCCCAGTCAATGCAGATATATGTAGATCAATAGGTAAGTTATTGTCTTATTATATTGGGCGGCATAGTTCAGGAGGTAGAGTGGGAGTCTAACAATGAGAAAATTGGTGGTTTGATCCCCGACACCTTCAGAAAGCATGTTGAAGTGTACTCGAGAAAGACACTGAACCTCTAACTTTCCCTAGGCCCTTGAGCTGCCCACTGTTCCTATACAATAGGATGGGTCAGATGAAGACAAATTTCATTGTAAGAATATAAAAGACCAAATCAAATGACTTTCTTTCCTTTCCTGTGAGAGGATATTTGTTCTCATATTTTCCACAGAGCCTTATACATAGTAAATATGCAAGTCTCGCAGAGCTTTGATAAACTGATTTTAGATAAACTTTCCATCCTCCCTAATCTCCAATTCGTTCCAGGCTCTCACAAAATGGACAAATGACAGTAGGCTGTACAATCCTCAGTGACTGGCAACTTTGACTATAAGTGAAAGATTGCCACTCACTCCATCTGACTGACAGGGTTATATCACAATATGGGGGGTATTTAAATGATGAATGCAGATGGGAGAAATTGTGTCCCTGAAGGATAGATAGGGCTCCTTCACTGAACACAGTAAGACTTTAATCTGAGCTGCAAGTGAAACATTAAGCTCCTCTCAGTGTGACAAATAAAGGACTGGTCACGCTACGTACTAGCAACCCACAACTGGTGTCATCAACCCTAAAAATAGATACTGACCTCAATGGTCTTGGTTAGGTGAATGAGCCTGCTGACAAACAGGTATATTGTTCTCATTTTACTCATTGACTGTAACCAACATATCACTACGATGTTACATAATTTAATGACAGTTCCTCCAATCAGATTTCTGGGGTGGTATAGCTCAGGGGGTAGGTTGGTTGTCTAGTGATTAGACCATTGGTGGTTTGATCCTGGCTCCAGGAGAAAGCGTGACAGTGTCCTTGAGCAAGACACTGAACCCCCAACTGCTCCCTGGGTGCTGCAGCTACTCCTATACAATAGGATGGGTTAAATGCAGAGAACATATTTCTTTGTATGCATGTACAATGACAAATATATAAAACTTATTCTAATTATCCAATCTTCACAGCAGAGTCAAGTTTTAAAAAGCAAAATAACAAGACTAGGTCTACAAGATGGCTAGTTAGCACTTGACAAAAGGCAAGTACTGTAATTTGTCCCCCTAAAAAGCTGTACAGTAACTTTGAGTCCAGCAGCCATTTTATTTGACATCTCCACTTGGGAGATTTATGCATCAACTTTGGCTCCACATATACCATGGATACAGCTACATGGTCTGAGATGACAATACTTATATTCGAGAGAAATTATGCTGACACCAAATAATAATCTACTCTAAATTAATCCAGTACCAGGGTAACAGGAAAATTATGTTTTTGATGGGTTCAGATGTCTCCATGTATCTACTAAATTCAGTTATTTTATAAAGTAATGTAATGCTTTCCTGGATGTTGTGTAAGTGTTATCCTCTTTGGAAAGATACCTCCTGTTACTCTATCAGATGTTTCTTCCTCTATTTCCTTCTTCTTAAAGGGGTTTTAAGGGACGTTTTTCCGTATCTTATGTGAGGGCCTAGGGACATGATGTTGTGTTGCTGTCAAGCCCACTGAGGCACATGATAATGGGCTATACAAATTAAATTGACTCGACTTAATCTACTTAGCATTGCCTGATAATTAGCACAATAGCTGAGAAAAACGGCGGTGTTTGGGGGGCCAAGACCAGCCAGGGAGTAAACGCCAAGCGGTGCTCACATCTGTACGAGTAACGACAGCTAACCACACAAAACAATGAGCATGACGAATCAGACAGCAGCGAAGAGAAATCAGTCATTAACCAGCCTAACGACTAACCGATCAAGATAACAAGTCAACCAGAGAACACATCGATAGGACAAATCAGTTGATAAACAGCAAAACACAACAGATGCGTCAACAAACAGCGGAGTTGCTTACCTGGAGTGAGCCGCTTTGAGGGACTCGATCTGCCGTTGTCTCTGCTGCTGTAGGCTGTTGAGGGGTGGGAGAGGTCCGGAGGTTTTAGAGAGGGGGAAAAGCCAGTTCATCCTCTTAAGATCAGTGACAGGGTAAAAGGGCCTCGCACCGACGAAGAGCGGATGAACACATATATATATATGTATATACAAAAGACGTGCCAAGCGAACAGCTGATACTCCGCTTCAGGCTAACAGCGTTAGCAACGCTAGCTTGTTGACTCACTACTTGGGATTTCGCAATCACCGTACGACTGTGTCTTTTGTAATCCTACGTTACTGAATAAGATGGCATAGCCCTGGCCAACGGGAGTAACTGAGATTTTGCTTGTTTCCGTGAACCACTATCCTACAGTATTAGTTAGTGGCCAACTAACATGAGGAAGGAGACGACTCGTTGTGTTGAAACAAGCTCGAATCAACTTATTATGGAGGTTCTTCTTCGTCTTCTTCGACGAGTCAAAAGGTAAACCACTGCCACCTGCTGCTGTGGAGTAAATGTAATAAAATTGGACAGGCTGATGTTCAGCTTGACAACTTGCATCGTTCTGTTCCAACCAACTGTACGTTGTTGAACTCATATTTTGTATTTATTGTGTTTGAGTTTTTATTTTATCAAGCATGTTTTACATTGCAGATATTTCATGTTTCTGCAGTGAGAGTAGATGTGTAACTGTTGCAAAGGAAACCTATAAAGGGACGGGCATACAGTAAAGTAGGCATGTGGGGTCGCAACAGTTAATAAAGTGAACTGCAGACAACTAGTTGGCTCCCATCCGGGTCTATATACATTCTACATGGGCAGTACATGTTAGTTTCTTATCTCCTTTCTATGTTTTTATTCTCAGTATGTACCATTTGATGCTAACACAACTGTAACTTGTCTTGATGCATCCTCAATGATCCAGGTATGGAAATCACAAAAAAGAGGTGAATCAGTTCAACTGGATCAGAAGTTTATATGGAAACGTTTCGTCACTCACCAGGTTACTTCTTCAGGACCTGAGAGTACATCTGTCGGCGTTTTACAATGCCGTGATCGCAAATATTCCCCAATCCTCCGAGAATGGTGCCCATTGTCACTGAATGTACAGTTGATCACCCAACTCTCATATGAAACCAGCCTATTGTTGTGTGGTATCAAGGTACCGTTTATAAGGAGGGGGATGTTTGCCTTTAGCTCAGACTGAAGAAGTCACCTGGTGAGTGATGAAACCTTTCTGAATAAACTTCTGATCCAGTTGAACTGATTCACCTCTTTTTTTGTGACAACTAAAACTTGTTTGGCCTTGCATTGTAAAAGTCGAGTTCATCACATTCTACAACCTTGTTATCTGTATTCAGTTGAGACTGACAAAGTCGCCCTGTAGGTAAGGGCAGATGTTTCATCCACTTCGCATTGTCACCTGGTGAGTGATGAAACGTTTCTCAATAAACTTCTGATACAGTTGAACAGATTCACCTATTTTTGTGATTTAGAGAAAGACATATTTTCCCCCTCACCTGAGTGACTTTTTCCAGTCTCAACTGACTGTAGATTACACGATTCAACACTGGCCAACTTTAATTTTACTCTGCAAGGCCAAACAAATGGCTGTTGTGTTGGGATCAAATGGTACAC
>OMLC01004473.1:2562-13597 GCA_900302585.1 Regalecus glesne | reverse complement strand
CCCGATAACTGGTTCTTGGGCAGGGTTCTGCCCTGGGTGATGAGATCATATTTGATCTTTGGTTCCCTGGCAGTATGTTAAGACTACCTCATGGATGACTCCACAATGTTTCCCCAAGTGCTGGCAACCCCAAAATGTGTTTTTCATTGTACTGGCAATCCTTATTTGAACCTATCTGTTGTCCAACGTTCAAAGCAGGATAAAGCAAGTAATATGACAAAAGCAACATGCTATGGTCCAAAAGCATATTTGGTCAAATGACAATTGGAGAGCAGAGGGGGAACACAACAGCAGAAATACATATCCCAAAAGTCTGGATTCCGTCAGCTTAATTGTAATATGAGTGAGACTTTGACTATGTGGGTGTGCAAGAACATCGTGGAAAAGAAAAGAAAAAACCTCCGAGTCTATTGCTCATGGGACCAAGAACAGAGACTGGGAAAATTCTCTTTAGACATAAGTCATGTCTTCAGGTAGGCATCCGGGATTAACCCCCCACACTCTATCTAGCTCTGTGTCCACCCTCACCATTTAGGGACAAATTGGGATGGCTCTTTATTCCGGTTATTAAATTCTTCATTCATTTTTGAGTCAGTGTTTGTGTATATTCAGTACTGTTGGTGAACAATGTCACCTAAACTAATGGGCAACAATTGGGCCAGTTGTGATATCAATGATGAATCTCGTGATATCAGCCATCATGTGAAGTGACATAACTATCATGGTAGTTACAAGGCTTAGACCAAAGACAGCTGGCAGAAAAAAGAATACAATAAACACAGTAAAATATTAAATGAGGAAGAGGGAATTTAGTCCCCCCCACCACCCGCGGGCCCCAAAGACACCGCAAAGCCATGTCCTTTGCAAGTACAAGCCTGACACTGGTAAATTCACACTCAACTTCACTTCATTAATCAGTCTGTGTACCTCACTAAACATTATTATTTCCATCCCACATTGTCTTCCTCCAGTTGCTTTTATGTCCTCACCCCCCAGCCAATTTCCTCTCTCCCAGTATTTGGAGGTCAGAACTAGCAGGTCACAGCACCATGTAAATGGACACCAAATAGTTTGGGTTATTTAGAATAGTGTAACTGATTGGGCTTTGACAACCTCTTTCCCCTTGGAATCAATTAGTTTAAGGAAAACAACCAATTTGACTTGCAAGATCCAAGAGAATTACGGTTGCATAAAGAGACCCAAAAATGTGTCCCTCCACCGTATCTTGATTGGGTTTAGTTTAAAAATTGCAGATCACTCACTCCAAGTAGCATAGTCAATGTTTTCCTGTGGTAAACAATAGTTTAATCATGGGTTTAATTCATGCATCAACACACATTCTAGACTTCCTCTGCCAGCATACCAAAGGTGAACAAGGCAACACTACTGCTCTGCATTTTAAAGCAACGTGACTACAAATACAACATTTAACATTTTTAAAATCCGAATTTTCATTGGTTCTATTTTCTTGGACTGGCGGGACATTGGAATAACAGTAATATAAGGTTAGAAAACCATTGACTTGGGGGGAAATGAAAGATCATAAAAGACATGTCTCAGGGCTAAGAGGCCTGCTGTCATTGCAGATCTCTAGAAATAAATATTTCCTCATTTCCTGCAGTAGCATCTTATTTTCTTTTAAGAATAACTGCAATGTGACTCATTTACAAAATGTCTACGGCTTCAAATGTCAATCTTGACCCCAAATAATAAAAATAAGATTGGAGTGTAATTATCATATGTTCAGGGATCATATTCCAGTTATCCATCTTTTGAAAATTGTATGGTTCTTTAGTGTTGATTAGACATCAAGAGCCATTAGAATATGTACCCACAAGAAAGAATGAAAGTGTCGGGAGTGCTAGAACTCATTAATAGTATTCTTTGGGGGGAATGAGCTTGGATTAGCTTGTTCATTCCTTAAAGGCAAATACAGCTGAACAAAGGCTTTCCAGTATATCTAAGAAGGCCTGAATTTCACAGTCTCATATTTTCCACACTTAACAGATGGAGGCATCATGCTGCTCTTTTTAAGCATGACAATAAACCTTGCACTTTACTACTTTGCAATTTCTGGTTAGATGCCAAACTGCGCTTTATTGTCATAGTAACTTGAACTCTGTGCAGAGACAATAAAGTTTAATGTAATCTAATCTAATCTAATCTAACGAGAGAGATAATTTTATTTTAATGACATCATAAAGATAGAGAATTTTATATTTAATGACATCATAACAGATTCATTAATTGGACTTGAATCAACTAGTTACATTTTTAAAAAGAGTGCTTAGACAATATTAATTTACTGGAAAATGGACTTTGAATGATTGCTCCCATGTTGAATTCATTGCTTCAGACGTACGAATGAAAAGCGAAAATATGTATAGCCACAAAGCTATTATTCTATGCTTCAACAAATTGAAAATGATCATTTAAATAATGACTAGGATGATGTTTCAATCTAGATTTTACATGGTGTGATTAGAAAAATGGTTTATAGGATTTTTTTTAATTGCTGGGGAAAAGCACTGACAATGTGACGCACATTTTAATGTCAAATGATATTTGTCATAGTGTACAAGAGAGAATAATTAACAGCTCCATCAGCACATGGCATATTCAAGCATAATTCAGTAATGTCCTGTGTTTTTTTTACTCTAAAAACTAAAAGTCAATATGTGTCATATGCAGAAAATAATGCTACAGATGCACTGTGCCACAGACAAAAGATAAAGACATAAAGACTGGGGAATAATGAGAAGGTCTTGACCAGGAACGAGGGAAGATGATTAAAAAATGAAGAGACTTCCAATTTACACTAGCATCTAAAGCCACAATTTCTCCCTTCCAACGAAATTCTCATAAGCTGTCCCAAGTATTGCCAGTCACTAAAATATATATGTACTGTCCACTGTGACGATTTAATACATTTTGGAAAAACTTAAAAATCCACTTATAAGCACTAAATCTACTATGGGCTGCGATCACAATATGCACTATGGACAGCATGGTGGTCAGAACTGTTGCCTCACAACAAGAAGGTCCTGGGTTCAAACCTCAGGCCATACCAGGTCCTTCTGTGTGGAGCTTACATTTTCTCCCCATGTCTGCTTGGGTTTCCTTTGGGTGCTCCAGTTTTCTCCCGCCGTAAAGAGACATGCATGTTAGGGTTAATGCTCCTGCCTGTGTCCCTCACCAAGGTACTAGGAAAAAGAACTGGAGTTGTTCCCCATACACTGCACTAAAGCTTCTCATTGCTGCTATATAAAAGGATGGGTTAAATACAAAGAACCGATTTCATTGCAAGCTGTGTAGTCAAAAATTAAAGAAGCTTTCTTTCTATCTTCTATCTGGACAACCAATGCTAACAAAAATCCATCACATCAGGCTTAGTACCCGCACCTGCAGAGAAGCTTGTCAAAGTGTCCTTTAGCAAGACGCTGTTCTCCTAACTACCCTGTCCTGTGATGAACTGGTGACCTGTCAAGGGTGGTCTCTGCCTTTCGCCCAATGAGACTGACCTAAGCTCCATCTACCCTGTGACCCGCCTTCAGATAACCGGTTGACAATGGATGGATATTAGCTTGAGAGCAAGACGGATTGACAACCTAAGTGTATATTATCTTCTTATGAGTTTAAATCTAGTTCATTTTCACACTCCAGCAGATTTGAATGAATGAATGAATGAAATATTTTTAATTTTTGAACAAGTATAAAAACACCAATATATCTGTTAAATTAACATTTATACACATGTGTATATAAAATACATTAACATAGACACACATTCATACACACAGAGGATAGAAAAAAATCCAAAACAAAAAGAGAAACCGATAAACATATAAACATTTTTACATATTTATCATAAATAATATAGTTTTTTTTACTATTTTTAAATATACGTGTGAACATTCTCTCTCTCTCTCTCTCTCTCTCTCTCTCTCTCTCTCTCTCTCTCTCTCTCTCCCGCAATTTCCCCCAGTGGGACTAATAAAGGAATATCTTATCTCATCTTATCTCTCTCTCTCTCTCTATACACTAAACAAAAACGTATAATATACAACTTCTTCTACTTATTGTTTATATCTTTCACATGATCCCAATTAACACACTTCCTCTTGCCTATAATCTTGAAGAAGGATGTTTTATACATATTTTAAACTGTTTTGTGTTTGTACTCTGTTTTAGCTCTAGTTCCAGACCGTTCCACAAGTCCACCCCACAAATTGATATGCACATACTTTTCATTTCAGTTCTGATAATGATTTTTTTAAAGTTTAACTTTTCTTCCAGTTTTTATCTGCATTCTCTTTTCCTGAACATTCCTTTTTTTTTTTTTTATTTGACCAGATCCATAAATTTCAATGTGTTTGATTTAAGAAACAGTTGATTCGTGTGTTCTGTATATCCAACCTTATGTATTATCCTTTCTTACCACAGAAATGGAGATACATGAATGACGATGCATTTATTATAAATGAAACTCAAAGACTACCCACCAGTGTCCATCCATCTGTCAATTGTCAACCACTTATCCGAAGTGGAGCCTATCTCAGTTCTCGTTGGCCGAAATGCGGGGATACACCCTTCAAGGGTCACCAGTCCATCAGAGGGCATAGCAGTTAAGGGACCAATGTCTTGCTCAAGGATACTTCAACATGCTGCTCTGCAGTTGCAGGGCTCGAACCTGCAACATTCTGATGGCCAGACGACCGCTCTACCCACACAGCCATAACACCCCTTCATCACCAATGTGGTCTCATTAATTTTGAATGTACACAGATCGATGTGATTGGTACTGAATAGGGTGGGGGGTCATCTGCAGGTTGTTGAGAAATGTTTATAGCGGCAGAATTACCACCAAGGTTCTCTTTTAGTGCTCTACCCAAGATATGCTGTGGTTGCAGGTCACACAATAAATAATAGCTACTACGATTTTTCACAAGTTCTGCCGTGTTCCCTTCCAGTTGTCTGCTTACACGGCTTTAGAATAACATTAATGTTCAATACCTGACAGTCTGATGACGAAGATGGGATGTTTGAGTTGTGAGGCAAAATTAATATGTTGAGCAACTCCAGCGAGGCAGAAGAAGAACCATCAGTGATCGGTGAGTGAAAGTACCGTCGAATAAAAGATGGCGTTCGGAGAGCCAGAAGATTTATGCTTCGAGAAAAATTATGAAAGTTCCAAATGATGCATGCTCAATAATCCAGGTAAGGGAATCACAAAAAAAGACGAATCAGATACTCCCTAATCCTCTGAGAAAAGTACTTGAGCTACTTAAGTCTTAAGTTTAAATTCACAACGAGCAAACTTTAGTGAAGAAACAAACGTCCTAACGTCGACCTATCCTGACATTACTCTTCTTCAACCTCCGTCTCCTAACATACACCATGGTCATATAATTAGCTAGCCTCCCCTGCTGGTCACATTGCGCACTACAGTTGATCCATTGCATAACAACACTGTACTCATTGCCATTGAGGCGCCATCAATGACCAATATGAACACAGCCATTTGTTGTGCGGTTGTTTATAAGGGTGGCTATGCTGTAGTCAGCTGAGACTAAAGATGTCACCTGTTTGAGTAACGAATTTCTGAATAAACATCTGATCCATTTGAACTGATTCCCCTTTTTTGTGAAAGTTTCCAAAGTTATCAACTGCAGCTAGAACAGTACCTTGCAAATATGGAGTGGATACCAAAGACCACAAAACCAAGGCAGTATTCCTCATAGTGGTAAGAAAAAAGTTCACATAGCTTGCTAATGGCTTTGTGGGCACCAGCTACACCGGCAGATAAATAGTATGTAGATTTGATGGGACTGCTACAGAAAGAAGTTTGGGGTTCCGAAAAAACCAACTTTATCATCAAGATGTTATTTTCATGGAGGGAATTGAAAGGAAAATGGGCGGGCGGCATGGCTCAGTGGGTACAGATTGGTGACCTATACAGGCTGTACCCCGCCTTTCACCCAATGAGAACTGAGATAGGCTCCAGTTCCCCTGGGACCCGAGTTCAGATAAGCGGTTGACGATGTCTGTTTGTATGGAATTGAAAGGAAAACGAAACAATAAATGAGCACATTACAAGTCTGAGGACATTAGCAAGGTCTGGATGTGAACATCATCATCTTGAATGAGTGGCCATTCGCCTGTAGGTGGGTGTAGACCACAGAGTCCTGACCCGCCGTGTTGGCTCTCCTATGTTGCGCCATCCTCTTGGCCAGCGTCTGTTTGGTCTCCCCGATATACAAGTCACTGCAGTCCTCCTGGCATTTAACAGCGTACACTACGTTACTCTGTTTGTGCCGGGGGACCCGATCCTTGGGGTGGACCAACTTTTGATGCAGTTTGCATTGGGGTTGGAAAGCAACTGAGACGCCATGTTTCGAAAATACACATCCGAACTATTGCGCCACTCACTACCGCGCCTGGGCTCCTCTTGTCCCCCCCCTCCCCGACCCCCTCTGAGGGGGTCTAAGAGGCCATTTATGTCAAGAGGGAACAACCATCTTTGAATAGGGGTGGGGGCCTGAGAGTACATCTGTCATCGTTTTACAATACCGGGATTGCAAATATTCCCCAATCCTTTGTGAATGGTGCTTATTGCCATTGAATGTGCAGTTAATGACCCAACTCACATACGAACCCAGGCTATTATTGTGTGGTTTTGATGTACTGTTTTAAACAGTGGGGACGGTGCAGTCTGGAAAGCCTGAAGATGTCACCTGGTTGAGTGACAAAACGTATCTGAATAAACTTCGGACCCAGTTGAATCGATTCACTTCTGTTTGTAAAACATGAGTACATTTCAACATCTGGTTGAATGTTGAAACCTACTCATCTTTTATTAAGTTTTTAGTTTTGATTTAGTTTCTCTTGCTACGAATGTCCCTCAATATTTACTTCTTTTTTCCATTTTCTATATATGTGACCTCAGATGAACCCGGTAGACGTGTAATCAATGCGAGCATAGTGATCAGAATTATGATGCTTGGACTGATGGGTTTACTGCCATCCCCACCTCTTTAAAGTTCATCATCCATTGTACCATTTGTAGAGATTGGACACTTGATGAGTCTTGGCCTGGTGGCTTGATCTGGCCTGTTTGCATTCTAGATGTTCATTAATGTGTACCTTCACTATGAAGGAGGTTATCATTATCATTACTGATGTACCTTTTGTAATTCAATAACAATTCTGTTATCCTGATACCGTTGTATGCGGTAAATTGTGTCTTATTCTGTTTACACATCATCCATTGCACGGCTACTCGTCTTGGGAAAGGGATCCCTCCTCTGTTGCTCTCCCTGAGGTTTCTTCCCATTTTTCACTTTGTTAAAGTTTTTTTAAGAGAGTTTGTTCCTTAAGTAACGATATTGTGTTAATGTAAAGTCCACTGAGGCAAATATTCAAGTTATGAAAATGGGCTGTACAAATAAAATTGACTTGATATGTATCTGAACCATCCGAGCCACATATTGTGGAAGAACAACCTGTAGAGCCACCACCGCCATTTGTAGAAAGGAACACTTGTCCAGTGGGATGTCCTTCTGAGAGACTGAACTTGTGACTGTGAAATGCAGATTAGGCCATGTAAAAAAAATAATCATAAAAGAAATCTAACGTGAGGTATGGTTACTGTTGAAGAACTCTACATGGTTATAGGTTAAAGAAAAGGGATGCCTGAGAATCTTAGAAACAAAAGAGAAGTTTCAATTTACAGAGGAGGGACTGTTGTGTTCCAAACACATAATATTTTCCTCAGGTTTGAATGTACACGGATCAGTACAGTCGGTAGTTAATAATGTGGAAGTCATCTATTAGTTGTTATGAAATGTACATAAAGGGATGAGTCACCACTAGGATGCTCTCTCGGTCCTCCGCTCTGCCTTGGATGGCTATGCTGTAGTTACCAAATGAGGAATTCTACTGCTTTTCGTAAATTCTGCCATGTTCCCTCCCATTTGGCTGTTCAAACAGTTTTAGAACAACACTAGTATTTAATACATGACAGTAAGAACTCCTCAAACCTCATTTTGTGCTTGGCAGTTAACTCCACTTCTATCTATTAAACCCGTTCCCCTCGGCAGGGTAATGACACCTTTACGTGAGCCATATAAAACTATGAGGTGCTGTAGACTTGGCTTCATTGTCATTCATCAGAATGTCTGCCTGCCTGCGCAAGTCTTTCATTTTGTTCACCCCTCTTTTGTGTGAAGGGTAATTTTTTTTCAGAAAGCATGTATCGTTAAATAAACCTCTTATCCACAGGCCAGCGTGGGAGGAGCTAGAGGGTGATGAATACCGTTGGCCATAAATACTAAATGAAAGGTAATCAGGGACACCTGAGGAAATTGACCTTTGGCTGACACACATGGGAGATGATCTAGGCTAGCATCCATGTGAATAGCGAGAGAGAAAGAGAATCATTGAACTGTTATTAAACTAAGGGGGGATGAACGTGAGTGATGGCCGCACGTTTGCCCTGAGTTACTGGGGTTGGATTAAGTCTGACCTACATAGCATTGAAGCTTACCACAAACTTGAACTAAGTTTCAAAATTGTAGAGGTTTTACATGAGAATCTAATGTTTTTGAAATCATAGCGCGAACAAAACCCCATAATGCACTCAAGACACAAAAACTATTGCTTACTTTTATTGTTTTTCACTTTTTTTTTCAAGGAATCATCTGTAGCATTTTAGATTGTCACCATTTGATGCGCTGTACCAGATTATAGCTTCAAGCTATATGGCATCCGCTCTCCATGCATGTTTTAGTTTGATGGTAGGAGAAAACTGGAGCATCCGGAAAAAAAATACCGATAAGACACAGGGAGAATATGTAAAGTCCATATAGAAAGGACCTAGCACAAAGGGGGCGGCATAGCTCAGTGGGTAGAGCGGTTGTCTGGCAATCAGAAGGTTGCAGGTTCGATCCCCGGTCCTGCATACAGCATGTCAAGGTGTCCTTGAGCAAGACACTTAACCCCTAACTGCTCCCCGAGCGCCATATGTTGGCAGCTCACTGCTCCTATACAATAGGTTGGGTCAAAAATGCAGAGAAATCCAAATTTCCCCTTGTGGGACTGATAAGGGAATCCTTCATTCATTCATTCAAGATTGGAACCCGGAACCATCTTGCTGTGGGGTACCAGTACTGACCCATGCACCACTAGTTTACTACCTCACCAAACTAGATTCTGAATTATTGAACATTTTGGTGAACCGTCGTTATGCATGTTCAATAATCCAGATCGGAAAATCACAGGCATATAAATCAGTTCATCTGTACACAACATTTATAGAGAGAATTGTTTAATCTAAATAACCTTTTCAGTCTAAGCTGACGGGAGGTATCCCCACCACTGTGACCAATGTAAGTATTCCCAAATCCCCCTCCTTAGAAACTACACGTGGCCCTTATAACTTTAGTTAACGTTCAGGGGAATTCCTATATGAAACTGATCCTTGGTTACAGTCGTTATGCAACTGTGCCGTTTATAAGGTTAGGGAAGAATTATCGTTTTAATGCCACACAAACAAGACTAGTGGGATTTGTTCTCTGAATTGAACTCATCCTATAATATAGGAGCAATGAGAGCAGCTGCCCCGCAGTGCTTGGTGAACATCAGGCATTTGGTGTCTCACTCAAGGACACCTTGATGGTTTCTGCAGGGACAACAGATTAAACAACCAATCTCCGATTATAAGATGACCGCCCTACCTCCTGAGCTGTCATTCAGATGAGTGGTGAAATGTTCCTTGCACTAAACAGTGTCCGGATGAACCGATTCTTCTTTCTTTGGTTGCAGAGAATCTTCATGCTCTAAATTTTTGCTCTTCCCTGATGCTCCATCGAACTTTAACCATAGCATAAAATCTGGTATTTTCATCCCTTTCAACACTACGACTGATGTTGGTGTGCATTTATTAGCTTTTTGAAGTTAGTGTTCTGAGGTGTCTCTTGAAACCCTCTGATTGAAAGGGCATTACATAAAGTTCAGACTGGGATATGAATATTAGCATAGAGAGCTACAGCAAATCTCCATATCACCACCAAGATACTCCAAGTCCCTGAGGCAGCGCTATCTGAAAAAAAATCCAGGTTACAAATCACATGAAGAGACTCGCGGATAGGCCCATTGACTTTTTGAGGCATCTCACTGGTATAACCTTGGCATTAATGTGAGGCGTCCACGTTTCAAAAATCTTATGGAGCTCATCATAATCTGCTACAGAGGTGCCTGAGTCCCCTTTGAGTCCTCCCGAAGTCTGAACTCTGAAACATAACCTTGCCTGGACGACTTAGAGGTATACAGCAGTCCATCCTTCTCACCAGTCCCCTGGGATTTGTTGAACCCTCTCCAACCTTCACAGAGCCACATTGGCCAAGTCTCCGGAGAACAACACACCAATTACACCATGTGTATCTTGATTGAATAATCAGACTTTTAATTGTCTTGTCTTTCACAATTATGTCAAAGCCGTAACCTTTAATTAAGTGTCTGCCAATTATTTTTTCCTTCTTTTTTGTCTGAGTTAATGAAAGCAATTACTGTCACCTTGCAAAGTGTGAGAAGTAATTAATCCTTTTTGATTTGACCAAATCCCCCTTTTTTTGGTCATTAGTTGCTTTATTAATCCTCAGCAGATTATGAGGCCATTTCATTACAAGAAATGAAAATAGTATACACACTTTTTGTTTGTGCGGTGCCGGTAACATATTATTTAGTCTACGGCATGGCAAAAGAACATGCACCACTAATGCCGGGGGCGGCATAGCTCAGTGGGTAGAGCGGTCGCCTGGCAATCAGAAGGTTGCAGGATCGATCCCCGGTCCTGCATACAGCATGTCGAGGTGTCCTTGAGCAAGACACTTAACCCCTAACTGCTCCCCGAGCGCCATATGTTGGCAGCTCACTGCTCCTATACAATAGGTTGGGTCAAAAATGCAATCCAAATTTCCCCTTGTGTATTGGTTTCAATTAGTATTTGTAGATGTAATGAAATAACAGCATCTGATAT
>OMLC01004441.1:3266-14087 GCA_900302585.1 Regalecus glesne | reverse complement strand
TATAAGCAAGCTGATTTCTATTTATCGGAGCACAGTGTAATCTGCGGGGACAATGTGCTCCAGTGCCTATACATACTTTTCATTGGTTTGGTCTAGTGATGTGTGTAGCAGCCATATCAACATGACTCAACCTCTGTGGTGTTGGGCCACAGCTGGATTTTACACTCCACATGAGTTTAGGGTGTTCTGTAACAGTGAGTCCAAGGACTTTCCACAGCACTATTCTGATCAACACACTGTCCAGGCAGAATCAGACCTCCTCATAAAGGCTCTCTATTGGGACATGAACCCATAAAACAGGGAAGAATGTTAATTACATGCATTTAGATATAAAGCGATGCCCTTGACTCGATTGTAAAAGAATGTGGACACAACAGTGCAGTATTATAAATGGACATAATTAAAAGGCACGGGCCATCAGTGACAGTGGATAACAAGCAGGTTAGCTTCTTTGTGATGGACCTCCACGAATACCCATAGCTCGATAAGAATACTGCACACAACTCTGATGATCAACCAGGTTGCCCATGATGTCTGGTGTCCTCTGCCTTATTGTACTATTAGTAGTCACATCTGTGGGGGAGGAGGCAGCGAACGAGCACTTTAATATACTCTAGCTGTACCCGGACTCCCAAAATTAAAGTTTCTCCAGGCATCTCGCCCGTGTGCCGCTCGCCCGCGCCCTGTAATTGAAGCTGCAGGGTGGCGATGATGATGATGTAGAGTGGCACACTGGGAGCCAGACTGGAAGCTCCTCCACTGGCAGTGTCCCTGTGTCTCCGGTGGGCCTTGATCTGAAACAGCTGCCCTTGCCTCATTTCAACCATATCCTGTTTGTTTGTATCTCTGTGTGGCCAGTCCTAGACAGAGCCTTGTTTGTCTTTTGGAGTGCTGTTTTGCCATCCCTTCTCTTTTTCCGCCCTCTTAATTCTTTTCTTTAATTTCCTTCCTGAACGTAGGTCAGTCACATTCTTTCTCAGTTGTTCACTCTAATTGCCTCCTGTCAAGCCAATTTGATTAAGAAAGCACCTTGTGAATTACTGACACGATAAATAAAGCACAGATTAAATAACATAAATTAATAAGAACATCATAAGATCTGAAAAGTTCCACGTTTGTGCATTCATTCGTTTATGCTCAAATTTAAACCTTTCGAGTGGCAGAATTGCCAGTTGGTTAAGGTGCCTTTTTTTTCCATTCACCACTCTGCAAGTACAGGATACTAGAAATGCACCCTAATGACCCATGGCATGTATACCGTGAACCTCTGATTACATATCACAGCAGCTCTAATCAGAGCTTCCCCATCTAGCCAGCCACAGGAACCAGGAAGAATAGGCTGCTAATTTTTCCCCAGTCCCTGAATCATGCACCATTTTCAAGACCAAATAGTAGGCTTTTTTTCCCTCGGCGGTCACCCTCTTGCGTTTCTTCTTGTGTGAAGACAGGGGGCTTTAATGGCGCCGCCTCCCAGGAGCATCTTCCTTGGCTCTGAAGTCTCGGTGTGTGACTGTGTGTGTCGGCTCAGTGGCAGCAGTGAGGAGTTTAGCTTGATGCTTTGTGGGAAATCCGACCTAAAGCGTTTGCCAGTGATGCCATGGTTACTGATGTGGAGAGTGCAGAATGGATCTTGATGATGGGAGAGCTTCTATGTTGGTGGACACAAAGTTTTTTGGACCCTTTAAGGTCAAGCTCAATCGCAGCTGCATACTCCCTGTCGCTGTGGAATGCTTGTTTCCCCCCCCTCCCTATTTGTTGCTTTTGTGTTTCTTTTTTTTTTTTTTTTTTTGCTTTTTGCTTTACTTCATTGCATTCCTCTTGGGCCTCATAGATCACAGTTGCGATTAGAGCCCTAAATCACTGGGTTCACCCGTATTGTTTTGAGATCAGGGCCTCAGGAGCTTGTTCACATCAAGTTTCTTCTTTTGATGGACAGCATGAGGATTTGTGGCATAGATCAGGATTCAACAGCTAAATAAATCACTAGCAAGACGTTTATGTAACATGTAGCTTTGGTTGTATTCATGTGGCTACACGTGCACATGCTGTGTGGCTTCTGCATGGATCTTTAGAGTGCGTGTACCTTTTGAGGCGTATACCCCCTTTTTTTGATCTGGTTCACTGCAGGAGAGAACATGAACGTCCTCTTCTAATGATCTGGAATTTGTGATCTTATGAGTTTGCTGTTTTTGTGGAAGGTTTATCCCAGGGAAGAATCTTACAGTGCAGTTTCAATGATTGTTTCTGGTAAAGGCTTCCTGGCACTAACCACTGATCTGCCCGCTCACTTGGGGGGGAAAAAAGAAGAGGAAAATTGGACTCAATTGAGAACAGAGACATTGCTGAGAGAGTTGCTGAATTGGAAGCGGGTGCTGGCAGCGGATACTCAATGGCTGATTCCAGCAGTGCCACTGTCTCAGCTTCAAATTGGAGCTTCAGCTAAAGTCTCAGATATATAGCAGTTCACAGGGCTTGCGGTGGAGGCTTTTCTTCCTGTGACAGGGCAGTCGCACCACCGATGCCAACTGGTGATGGTCAAGGAAGGAAAGGATAGGGAACAGTATTGTAAAACTGGCACTCCGAGTTGTCCTGTGGGCTTTCTGATTTCTACCCTCAGCTTTCTTGGCCTTTGCACTGGCTCAAAATAAAGTAATAGCTTTGTTTCTCCAGCAAAGTGGAGCTTGTGGAACTTTTTTGGGAAGCTGGTTTATTTTTCACAGCATCAGTAGTGTGTTTTTGTCAATGGCCACTGTTGCTCATGAACACAGATTGTCTGTCGGGGATTCCTGACAGTAAAAATGTCTATGCTGAGTTATGTGCATCTCAAAACTGGACAAGGTATGCTATGTGCTCAGGGTGCACATATGCCTTGGGGTCAGCGTTGCCATATGTGCACACAAGCACTGCACGAGAATTCTCTCTCGCTCTCTCTCGCTCTTTTTTATTTTCATATATAAAGATGCATATTTATACATGTTTCTTCCAACAAAACATTAATAAATCGACCTAAATCAACCTATGTACTTGGCAATACCAGTTTGCTCATGTGCTCCAGCCTATTGTAGCCTTATGTAACCAAGACTATAATAAACCCATCAGGATAAAATGAAAGCCTCATCCAGTGGGTAAACAGCGTCCTCTTGTGTCAGATGCAGAAGTGTCCCCCGGCACAACTAAATTATTCAAAAGTGCGCAATTCCGGTAGGAAATGTGGTCAATAAACCAAGTTAGTTTGGCTTGATCAGTGAAAGTTCATAAACCATGGCATTACCTTGTTTTCACTGTCAAGTAAACGTATTAATAAATCCAGCAGTACCGTGAGAAGTCTGCTGCATTTGGAATGGTTGGAAGTACACTCGGCTTCCCTGCCTCTCCCCTCAAACGACCACCAGAGTCGGTGCCAAACATCTGGTACCATGCTAATGTGATATCTCTCATCTTCGTGAGCGGCTGGATTCCAACCCACCTCTTAATTTGACATTTATATCCTGTAGTGTTGGTGTAGGTCGGCTGTGATCGCTGCATAAATGTGAGGCTGATCAAGAAGAACAACTAATGGGATGGGAATGCTGGGTGTGGCTAAACCAGTGAAAATCCCTTGGCAGGAGAGAAATTAAAGTGGAGGAAGCTAAATAAAATAAAAAATGAGTTTTTTATAATAATGTTTTATGGGTGTTCAACTGGGGTTTTTGGCTTCACTTTGAGCTGCTGGCTGCACTGTCAAACTAGTCAAAACAACTGATTTATATGTATATATGACGAAAACCCTTAACACAGAGTAATCAAATATCCAGCAACTATCTTTTGTTTTTTTAATGACAAGTGTTGTTATACCTTTACTCATACCTGCTCTCAATTGTCTCAAGACTTGTGAGGGAGAGGTCTGACTTGAATGAGCTAATCTCTTAGTGACAAATGCAAGCAATGGTTGGCAGTGAGCATGGGTAGGGTTTCAAAGTATGATGATTTGATCTGATAGGTGGTATGCAAGTGAATGTCTGGTTATGCATGAATGCCAGAAAAATGGCCTGAGAAAAGCTTAACCAAAGGATGCTCTTATTAAAATGACCAAAATAGAAAAACTGGTCTATTTTTATACCTTATGTTCCCCACTAGGAAGAGTACAAAATTCAGGTTAGAATATATTCATGTTTAACTTTGGGTCCAACTTGAAGAGGTATTGATGAGTTTCTCATTATGATCCTTGTGGACCACATCCATCATGGAGTATCACGCTTTGGTTTTTTTAAGACTTAGTAAATCGACTCCTCTCCCATCCACACACTAATGGCTTCAACTACCATTTTGTTTAATGTCACTGCATTACTTAGTGGACCACTGATCTAGAAAGTGTGCCTGTAAATCTCGAAATTCTATAATAGCATAGCAGATTGACTCCTTTGTGATCTTGAAGCATCACGCTACAAGCACTTTCACATAGTTTAAGTAGATTTTCTAACTCTCAGCATCCTTTTCTGCAGCTGCAGGTGGTTTGATTTGGCTATCTCTGAGATGTTTACAACTGACCTCTCCCATTCTTTTTTTAATTCTCTCTCTCCACAGGAGTTCTCCCCTCAAGACCTCAGGAGTATCTCAATCTCTAGTAGAACTCCCACCCCACCAGGACGCTACTCCCCCCATAGCCCCATTGACCGGGATATACCAATGTCTCCCCGACGCAGGTAAGATACAATACACTTCAGATCTAACACATATTCTTCACGATTATCAAATATTTGTTTGTGAATAAGTATAGAGGTATCTATTGTATTTGCTGTGGCAGCAAATTTCTTCAAGGTCAATGGAAAAATATCTGTCCACATCCATTCAAGATTGATTTTGGAATTATGGACCATGGAGTTTTGCAAGTAGTGTACAAAAATGTAGCAGAGCATCCTGATCAATATTTTCAACAGAATTAGTACGTACAGCCCCAGGAAAATGCATTCCCCATTACAACTGTGGATGTGGTTTGTGTTGGATAGTTTGCATTTTCATGCTTGCCTCCCTGTGGTGAGGTTATGCAGGTGTAATTTGATCTGCACACCCTGGTGTGCAAATGGTGCAATGAGTAAAGAAGGTAAATGGACTTATTTTTATTTAGTGCTTTTCTAGTCTAGCAGCCACTCAAAGCACTTTACAATGTATGCCTCACACTTACATATCTTGAAATATACCAGAATTGAGCATCAGTTTGCCTTAAGAGACTTTGTGAGATTATGAATAGGACAAATTGCACCCGGGGTAGAAGTTGAAATCTTTCTTATATTGTATCATTTAGTACTTTATCTCTCTTCTTGCTCACTGCTCGATAACTCCCCGCAGGCTCACAATGGCTTGAGCAGTTCTCATGTATGATTGACTTGGGCCTTAGTTTCCCCTCTGGCTAACCCAGGCGAGGGGTATGACGTAGTAGCAGCTGGAATCAAATCACACCATCCCACATCCCCAAAAAAATCTGAATCTACCCATTATTGGGCCCCCCAGTCTGGAGACCCCAGCCTGCATGTAAATCTCCTCCCCTTTCATCTTGGCCAATCACAGCCTTGGTGACACCATTTCTACCCACCCTTTTTCTCTCTTGTCCAATGAGCAGTAGCCAAAAGGCACACCTTTCTGTCAGACTCTTGTCCTTCTTCTGTCTGGTCTGGCATTGATAGAGGTGTGTGTGTGTTTTGCATCTGTGTTTGTATGAGCACACCGTTGCTTCCCCTCTGTACGTGTTAAGCATTTGCAGTGGTTTGACGTGCAGGGACTATTATCTGAGAACAGTTTTCCAGCATTCTTTGTTCCCATTTTTCTTTCTGAGGTGAGTCCATGTGAGTTTCATTTAATTTCTTACATGATTTTTAGGAGGTGTTGATTGTAATATTTATGTTTAGACTGGCAGGCTCGATATTCCTACAGATGAGAAATGTGGTGTAGCTTAAAGATAGTGATCTTGTCTATGTTTTGGCCACAGACATAATCAGACCTCTTTACCACTTATGATTTGCCAGATCAGAGTCATGGGCAACCTATGCCAAAAGTGGTCTTGAAAAGAGTAGTATTTTGTCTCTGATGTCAATGTTCCGCTAATGTCAAAGCATTTTCGGAATATAAAGGAATTCAGGTATTCCCCAACATTATGCTTCTCAGACACTTGAACTGAAAAGTTCCCTACAATGGTGCTGTGCTTTTTATTAAATAAGTGCCTTTCTTTCAGACCTTCAATATTGCTGCTGTTTGTTTTTCCACATATTTGACCTAGAGCTCTCTTTGTTTTTGAGATTGCATGTCTGAAGACGTAGTAAGAGGGAAATGGATTGCTGAGGGTGGAGCTGAGCATGTGGAGAACTTGGAGGGTGTGCAGTGAGCAAAGGGGTCTGTTTTCAATTTGAACCATGTTCAGCAGAGGAAAGGGTCTGAGCAAAGGCCTCAGTCACACATTTGTTGTCTCATCCATTTGCCATGTCCTGCTTCGGCCATTTTCATTTATCAAAATTTGCAACAAAACCCGATGAAAACCAGGCGGAAAGTATGCACACACACACACACACACACACACCTATATTTAAACTCCCATTAGATACATCAGAAACAACCCCATGAGTAGTCCTGTCTTTATAAGTAATTTTCCAAAGCTTTGGCAGTAGTAATAGTTATATCAGTTACTTGTACATCAGAATGATGGCGAGTCATTTTAAATCGGAAAGAAAGTTAAAACTGGAGATGTTTAGTTCTCCGTTTGAGCAGATTTCCTCACCCCAGGTGCACACTGATGCGTCTGGTCACGTTTACGCAGTGTGTGATAACAGATAACCGATCCTGATCGGGGGCCTGACTCGCTCACGCTGACAGCTAAGCTAGGACATCATCTCCACTTGACTACGGCTGAATGGTGACAAATCCAAGGTGGACCAGCCTGAATGGCAGTCTATGCTAGGGTAACCGGTTCTTATTGACAGCCAGACTCAACAACTCCCTCCAGTCAAATACATAAACACAAGGACATTCTTTTTGGTCTTTTTCTTTTTGTTTGTTTTTAAATGTGTCAGTCACTTAAAAAAAAAAAAAGCTTCTCAGCCAGTCAGAAATTGGCAAGTGGGGACGTATTATTACAAACATACATATAAGAACCAAATAGCACCGCCCTCTTATGAGGGGTTAAGATTTTTCTCATTAAATAAACCAGTTTGTCATTTGCTGATCTGATGATTAGCTGCCAGTGTCCTTGGGTGTTGGCACACTTCCCTCCCTCTCTCCTCTGATTGGGTGAAAGTGACCACAAAACTTGGCTTTCTTCCAAGTGACACAGTCACCGTCATGGTTGCTGTGATAAATATCTAAAAAGATTTGATGGATGTTTCCATACGTCAGAAAACTTCTCATGGAATTTGTACAGTTGCATCAACATTCAAACATTCTTAACCAAAACAGAGGTCTGCTTTATGTGACCGGATTCTTAACTGCTTGACTGTAAATGTATCTTTCAGAGCTCACTTTTCTTTTTGCCCACTTTACTTTCACCCAAAGGACATTTTCAGAGTTGGAGCAGTGCCTTCTGTAAATGGGTAGGAGATGGATTTTAAAACGTGCTAATGGAATGGCATAGCTCAGTAGGTAGGGTGGTCATCTAGTAAAGGGAAATTGGTGGTTCAATCCCTAGCCCCTGCAGAAAGTGTGTCAAGATGTCCTTGAGCAAGACACTGGACACCTAACTGCTCCCTGAACACTGCATACCGGCTGCGCTCACAACTCGTAATACAATAGGATGGGTTAACTGTGGAGAACAAATTCCACCAGCTTTGTTCAAGTGGAAAATAAAATGGTTCTATTCTAAGCCAATTTCATGTTGACTCCTTAGCATGGACCACTGCAATATGGGTTTGTGGAGAATTGTCTAAGGTTAAATAGAATCTGGTAGTGTGCAAAATAAATCTATTTTCCTACCCATTGATCAGTCATTTTGCCCCATCTGGGATAAAAATCTGAAAAGATTTGATTATTATTTCCTGATATCAGAAAACTTCTTGTCAAATGTATACATCAACATCAACATTTAGACTTTCCTAACTGCTTGCTGTAGATATATCTTTTAGTGCACAATTTTCTTTTTGCCTACTTTAGTTTTCCCTAGAGGACAGTTTCAGAGTTGGATCAGTGCCTCCTCTAAATGAGTAGGAGACGGCTCCAGATCAGCGCTAAATGGGTGTCCATAAGATTGGAGAATGGCTTTGGCCTCTTTCCAGGGGAATGCAGTATAGACTTAATCCTTGTAGGTCAAAATCACAGAGCTGGCTGCTACTCCTGCCTTCATATCCTCTGGATTCTGTTGAACCAGCCTCTCATAAGTTGGCATACATGTTCTACTGAACATGTCACCAGGAGCTGTGTGTAAGGTATTGGATCATCTGAATACCTAACTGTCTTTATTTTTTTGTTATCACCACAGCAGTTCCAGCTCTGACTTTGCCATGCAGAGATTTGACAGGGACTCTGAAGTGTACAAGATGATCCAGGAGAATAAGGAGTCTCGCACACCCCCTCGACAGTCCAACACCTTTCGCATGCTGCAAGAGGTCCTGGAGGCTGATGAGAAAGGTTGGCTTTAAGGAGAATGGCATCACATATCAACAGATATCTAAAACCAAAAAGGCATAGCATCTCTTTTTAATTATGTGCCCATGACTGAGAATGTGTCTTTGCAAACACACGCACATTTTGCATGGAAAAACTCATTGTGGAGATGGATTTTAGAGTTTGCTATGTTACATATGAGAAATGACATAAATGTTTAATAGTAAATCTGTAATAGTAATCTGAAAATCATGGCAAGTTTTTTAAAACTTTTGTAAATTTGAAAGGTTTTGTACATTTCCATGTAGTATGTCACATCGTAAAAAACTATCCAATTCATAGTAATTCAAATAACTCATGATGTTGTCTAGTATGCGACATCTCCATCTTGAAGTCATCCCCTACAAAGGTGCATTGTGCGCATAAGAAGATGGTGCATACTTGAATTGTTAGAATTCTTTCGTATGGCATATTATGCCATTCTGAAACGGAATTCATGGCTGACTGTGTGCACTTCCGATTCTGAAAGACACTCCATGTATTGCAGTTGTGCACCTTTTTTCTTTTGTATTGCAGTCGTCCACCTTTTTTCATTTGTTTCGGTTTCATCAGGCAAAAATAGCAACATTTTTTTGACATGAATCCCCAATATACTGCAAGCCATTTGGGAAAAGCATGTTCCATGAACAATTGCAGGTGTTGAATGATTAGTAGTGAGCACATGGAGATCTCTGCTAGAGGAGAGGAAAGCTCTGACTGCAGTGAAGGAAAATAAAGCGATGACGGATTCTACTTGGTTCAAACTGGAAAGGTACAAACCTGTCATAACCGTCCTTTGAGTGGCTGTCAGTGGTGTTGCTTCTAGCTGTTTTCTGTTGACTGACACATGTGTGTGTGTCTCTGTGTGTGTGTGTCTGTGTGTGTGTGTGTGTGTGTGTTGCCACATATATCTGTCTTAATCACATAGAGGCAGCTGTGCGATTCCCGGGGAAGCTTTCACCCAATGCCCCAAAGCCCAGTGCGTCAGTGGGAGCAGTCAACAAACACCACACCTGTGAGAAATGTGGCACCAGCATTGTGTAAGAGTTCAGAGGTCACCTGTTGTTGGATATTCATGGCCATGATTTGCAATTGTAATGGCACAACCAATTAAAGTTTTATGCGAGTCAAGTCACCATACTATGACCATTAGCGCTGTGGTAACTTTTCCTCGTGTCGCAAAAGCCCCTAGACTAAGATGAGCTGTCTGACTTTACAGTTACAATTGTTGAATGTTATTAGTGTTTTGGTGTTATTTTTATGCATTCATGTATTCATTATCTCCTCTCTGCTGACCCAACCAATTGAAATGGCTAGAAATTCACGCATGAAGTTGTAGAGTGTCTAACTCCGCTGATCTTCCTGCAGAACGCAGGCTGTGCGCATCATGGATGACCGCTTCCGCCATCCGGAGTGCTACACTTGCACAGATTGTGGCCTAAACCTAAAGATGAGGGGCCACTTTTGGGTGGGGGAGGAGATGTTCTGCGAGAAACACGCCCGAGAGAGGTACCAAGGCCCAAGCACTTCCCCCCGAGCTACCGTTTCCCCTCGTCACTAAGGCCCCCGACCGCCTAGATGCCTGATCCAAGAAATGGAACACTGTTTTGCCTACCCGTCACCCCACCATATCTGACTCTGTCAATAGACCTTGGGCTGGGGCACAGAGGTGGGCAAGGCCTCATCCATTTGCCTGTGGACAGGGCATTTCTGATTGCCTTTAACCATACTCTGCATTGTTATCACTCACTTTCTTGCCTTTCTTGTACTTGTATGGGAATTGGAGCTTTGTTTCACCACCATGTCATCACCCCCTTATGGATCCTTGCTCTAATGTCATGCATCTGCATATTTAAACTGCAGCACATTTACCTAAAGCAACATTAATATAGCACCAGCTTATTAGAAAAACACAGCAGGACTGGTTTCCTGATGCTGTGAGGATCTGATTAAATGACAACTCTTTTGTCTTTCAAATCTCCTGCTGACCCATTTTTGAACAAAAAAGGGACCAAAAAGAAAAAATAGTCATTTGAACTGCATGCCATTCAGATGATGTACTGTACACATACAACTGTCTGTGTGAGTGTGTGTGTGTGTGTGTGTGTGTGTGTGTGTGTGTGTGTGTGTGTGTGTGTGTGTGTGTGTGTGTGTGTGTGTGTGTGTGTGTGTGTGTGTGTGTGTGTGTGTGTGTGTGTGTGTGTGTGTGTGTGTGTGTGTGTG
>OMLC01004422.1:6790-28912 GCA_900302585.1 Regalecus glesne | reverse complement strand
GTCAAACATGTATTAAATCAAGCTTCCCTATATATATATATATATATATATACACTGCTCCGTCATTCTTCCATACATTACCTGCCCTGAGGGGGAACACATAGAAGACAAACCGATCCAACCTTCAACCTCCAAAAATGAGAAAGTTGCTGTACACTGGTTTTTGTGTAGTCAGTCACTTTATCCTGGTTCTGGGTTGGTATATCATTAAACATCAATGGACACTTAATTTTCAATGTACACACGTGTAACAAAATGTCTTCCTCGCATTCAACCTATCCAATTGTATAAGGGGTAGCCGCAGCTGCATTTCTTGTCTTGATGCATGCTCAATAATCCAGGTAAAGGAATCGCAAAAAAAGGTGAATTGGTTCAAACCAAAATAAGCTTCTAATCCAGTTGAACCAATTCACCTCTTTGTGATCTCGAGTTCTTTTTCCTTTTGCATTGGTCAGGGCCACAGACAGGAGTGTTAACCCTTCAGTGATAGGAGGAAACTGGAGCACCCAGAGGAAACCCAGAGACATGGGAAGAACATGCAAACTCCACACAGAAAGAAGCAGGGACAGCCTGGGGTTGGAACCCATGCCCTTCTTTCTGTGAGGTAACTGTGCTGACCACTGGGCAACAGTGCTGCATATATCAGGCTATTGAAACATATCACAGATGTCTCAAGGAGTTTCAGGTTATTGCAATCTATTTGATACCACTGTTGCAAGTGGTTGGCTTCTGTGTGGGTGTGAAAGTGTTGGGATATGTAATGAGCTGTGAAGTCTGTCATGGGAAGCTCACTCATTAGGCTTCTCTCTCTCTCTCTCTCTTTCTCTCTCATGGAAAATATACCCATTAGGCTATTTTCTAATAATTAATCAATTTGCCTGTTTTCTTTTCTCCACCCCCAACGTTAGTCATTTAGAGACACACACCCCCCCCCCACACACACACACAGACAACACTCAGACTATGACTTAAACCCTGCTGTGCACCCATAAGAAAAGGACAGAGTTCTCCCTGTTTTAAATGGAGTTCAATCACCTTTGTTTTAATTGGAACACTAGCTTGTATCAAAAGCAAACTATACAATAGATTTATGGGGTTGGAAGATTATATATTTGACATTATGGTCTCGAAAAGGGAACGTTAGCAGAAAATAAATCTTGGTAGTTTGATATGCCTTAACTTTAAGCATATTGTGGTTTCTAATGCCTGGTGTGTGGCACCTTCGTAAATGTCCAAGGAAATATGCTATCCGAAGGCCAATATGCCATTCGAGGTCAAATAAACACGTGTTCCAAATCACTCTATAAAATAACAATAAAAAGCATCATTCATTATTTACCTCTCAGATTTATAGATTGAATGGGAAAGGCAAGTTGTTTAGATTAGTGAAGGGGTGAGTAGTTTAAGATTGCTTCTTCACACTGCATGCAACCCATGCTGAAGTGCTAGATACAAATCAGCTTCGCATCCCTTTGTGTGCCAGTATATGCTTTCACAGATCTAAATCCAAGTTGGTCTTTTTTTCTAACTTCATCATACTTCAGTCTCTAGACTGTACAAATAAGCAATGAATCTGACTTCCTTTTCTTTTAACCAGTATTTGGTGAACTGATGACCCAGAGACAGCGGGTTCAAACCCACCGCAGAGCATCAGGAAGGGTATCCAATCTTCATCCCCCAAGCTCCATCTAAGTCTGTGTCTTGAACTAAAAAGCCTCTTAAAAAAACAAAAATATTCAACAGTTATGAGATGGACCAGCAATTTGTTTGTTTGATTTTGACTTGTTTGAGTCTACTGAAATGGATATCAGGGACACTGAAGGCTGTAAAGTGAACTTTTATTTTATATTATCAACTATTATTTCTATCAACACCATGGTGTAGTGGTTAGAACTCTGGACTTTGAATCCAGCAATCTGGGTTCAAATCTTGGTGGAACCTGTCATTTGGGGCAGCATAGCTCAAAGGGTAGAGCGTCGTCTTGTGATCAGAAGGTTATAGGTTCAATCCTCGGTCCCATAGAAAGCATGTCGAGGGGTCTTTGAGCAAGACACTAAATCCCAGCAGCTCCTCCAGCGCCATATGGTGGCTGCTCACTGCTCCTATACAATAGGATGGGTCAAATGCAGAGAATTACAAATTTCCCCTTGCGGTAACTGATAAGGGATAATTATTATTATGTATTATTAAGGCATCATACAATCATGAATAGTCTAAGGGGATAAGACTTGAAAAGTTCTTAACCTCTTATCCTTTGTGAACATGATTAGTGTTATTCGAGTTGCTCATTTGTGGCTTATATGTTAAGGGGCGCGGTAGCTCAATGCTCGAACACACTTTGGGAACTGACGTGCCAGAGGCAGCAGGTTTGAACCCACCGCAGGGGATCGGGAAGGGCATTCAGCTTAAACCCCCAAAATCCATCTAAGTCCATGTCCACCACCACAATGTTGATACCAAATGTGACATGTTAAAAGAAAACTATTTTATTTGAAAAACTTACTTGTAATTGTAGTTTAGCCCTCTTAATGCCAGACAACAACAACAATGCTAGGTGTCTGTGGTATTAAAATGACCAGATTAAAAACGGCATAATGGAGTTTCATTTGGCGTTCTGAAGATACTTCACATAGGGTATTGAGTAACACCTCCCTTGGAGAAGTTTTTAGTCCTGTCATGCAAAACTTGCATGTGCAAAAACTATTTTCCTAGGAAATTGTCATGACGAGTTCCTTTTTTTTAAAATACAGTAAAATACTTGCTTTCATTCCATTATTTGTGATAGTGTCACATAAAGCCACATTTAAAGGATTCAGTTTGTGATTTGAATTTCAGGCTATGAATGGAAACCAGTTTTTCTATTATTATCATAATTATTTTACTCCTTGGTTGATTGATGTTTAACTTCAAATATATTTCTCATCACAGACGGCGACTGCCGTATACCTCTACCTCCTGGAAACATTGAGGTTCCCCAATCAGGCCAAAGTATCCAAGGTACCAAGTCAATATTAATCTGGTATGCTTTCCTTGTCTTGTGTATTGGCTTGGGAAAAGATCTGCATTCTTTTGAATGATTATTAGGGTATATTACTATACATATAACATTAGGACAGGCTCCAGCGGGACCCCGCGACCCGACTTCGGCTAAGCAGTTGACGATGGATGGATATTACTTTACATTAACTACACAGGGGAAAAATCATAACTTGTAACTGAATATTTGAATCACTTGATGTAAATAACGTACATGCATGCGGCAGCATAGCTCAGGAGGTAGAGCAGGCTGTCTTGTTATTGGAAGATTGGTGGTTTGATCCCCAGGTCCTTCAGAAAGCAAATTGAAGTTTCCTTGAGCAAGACACTGAACCCCCTGACTACTGCATGGGTGCTTCAACTGCCCACTGCTACTATACAATGGGATGGGTTTAATGCAGAGGACAAATTTTGTTGTGAGAATACAATGACGAATATGGTGTTTTTTCCTTTCTAACACATTTACGTAAATACACGTGCAGACATACTTGCATACATCGATTAGAAGTAAATAAATCTGGATAGTTGAAGTGATCCAACTTTGGATGAGTGGTTGACAATGGATGGATGGATGGAGTTGAAGTGACCTTATTCCTACAAAAGTACTTGATAAGTAGGTACTGCTGCCTCTAACCAGGCCTGAAACCAGACTTTCCAGCTCCAGTGAGTGGAGCTTTTCTTAGATATCTTCATTCATGACTCACTTTTGGACACACTCAAGTGTTCCCCTTGTATTCTGAAAGCAATTACAGACAACTCGTATCTATACATACAATTGAAGGAACTCCATGGATCTTTGCCAATGTCCTCTTTTAAGAGCACAATAAACCAACAAGCTCTTGTGCAACGCACTTCACCAGAAATCTCATTAGAATCTCTCATAAGCCTCTCAATGTCAGTCTTCCCCCTTGAGAGGTTCGCTGTGTGCCAAGGGCATTTCAGCAACAGCATGAAGTACGTTTTCACAGTAAAAAGCCTCTTAAGCCAGCAAATTGTCTGGGTGTTGATAGCTGGAGGAGTCTATAGTTGTGTGTCTAGTGCATTTATGATTTCCCTCTTAGCAGCCTGTGAAAAGGGACACGGTGATCCGCCCCTGATGAGGCCAAACCACAGGGCTCCTTATGCACAACTCTGTAAACAGAACAACATTCAAAACAATCACAACTCACGTCCCAATCTGACTACAGAATGCCAAGTCTGAGTGATTTGTTACAATTTATAATACCCATATAAGAAATGTCTTGATGCATGCTCAATAATCCAGGTAGGGAAATCACAAAAGAGGTGAATCTGTTCAGCTGGATCAGAGGTTCATTTTTGAAACGTTTCGTCACTCACCAGGTGACTTCTTCAGTCTGTGAATTCTGAAGAAGTCACCTGGTGAGTGACGAAATGTTTCAAAAATGAACCTCTGATCCAGCTGAACAGATTCACCTCTTTTGTGATCATATAAGAAATGGTTAAAACAAAAGTCAATCAAGAATATGAATTAGAATATTTTGGACTATAGTGTTATTAGGGCATATTTTCTCATGGTGCAATAGCATTAAGATCCAAGCCCTTTCTGATTCTCTATGAGCAAGATATGGAGAAAAAAAAAGTGATATATCTGTGTGTGTGTGTGTGTGTAGCTTTATTAAAGGAAACCACACATTAAGTGCAAGATACTGTCCCAGCCTTATCTCTACTTTGAATTAAATAGAATTATTTTATTTTTTACACAACCAAGGCCAGTGGAATATGTTCTCTGCCATTAATCCATCTTATTGTATAGGAGCAGTGAGGGCTGCTTGGTTGCAGCACTCGGGAAGAAGTTGTGTGTTCAATCTCCTGCTCAAGGACACCTCAACATGCTCTCTGAAGGGACGAGGGATCAAACTACCAATTTCCTATTCCTAGACAACCACACTACTTCCTGAGCTATGCCGCCCCCTATGTAAGTTAACAGTCAGTCCACAAGTCAGCTGTAAAAATGTACTTTGTGGTCACAGAGGATTGAGTGATTTTGTTCTCAATAAATGACACGCTTGTAATCACAGGCGTTTGTTGTGACTGGAGAGTATCAGCACCATAATAATGCCAATTTCAACATTTCCTTTAAATGGGATATTTGAAGATGTCCTCGACCAAACAGTGAACTAAGCGCAATGTTTTTTTTAAATCTAAGTTCTCTTCATAAAGGAGCCACACAATGGAAAAACATTGAACCCCAGTATTGGTCTCCATGAGGTTGCAGGCGCGCGTCCAGCGAATTCACAAACAGCCCTGAAGAAATTGTCTCAAAGCCTCAGACATGACGTGTTGGAGACAACCTGGCCATTGAGAAGACTTCTAATCTATATTAATGAGCCCCTTAGGTTGACCACAGAAATGTTTCTGGATGATCACGAATACATGATCTAACCTTGTAAACTTCTTCAAACCTATTAGATCACAGCTTTACCCGTCATGGCACAGCCTGCAAATCACTTTGTAATATCATCCAAGATGGTATTGTCATAGATTTTAATCATTGTAAAGGACTTGAGGCTGTTTGAGAGTGAGGTGGCTGTCACTTTAACTGGGAAACTCGAGTTTAAACGTTAACATGACACCGAGGCCCGGAACTCTTCATACCCAACATTTTTTATATGAACTTCTATCTCTCCAACCTGCACCTCAAGAGCTAGATCAACACAAAGGCACCGAGGCTATCGGTGTACTAAGTGATTTAGCAGAGGGAAATCGGTTGTCCACAGAGGTAGCTGCACAGAAGCCTACAAGCAAGGTTTCCATGATCACATTCTCAAATCACAATAAACATCCCTTACTGTTGAGCCACCAACGCAGGGACAGAACGTACTGTAGAGCCGTCAGATGCAATCGCTGTTTATACGCAGGCGAGGGGCTCACAAAATAAAATACCTACACTGGTGTGTAATAAAAGCTGGTGCTGGCACCACCAGAGGCGGAGCCAAGGTGGTGCTGAAAGATTGAGAAAGTCAGTGTATGTTTAGATCTAGAAGTTAGCAATTGCCCTCCTCTTCGAAAGAACAATTAGTCTTCTGTCTCCATGGCTTTGCCAGTCCTGCATCCTTTGGCAAATGCTGTCCACATGTGTATACAGGCTCAACCATGTGGCCCTGACTCACTGAAGCCAAGCTGGGGGGTGGGGACTCCCAACTGGCTAATGGAAGAAAATAGGTGAAGTACACCTGAGTTTACATCCATATTTATTGCCCTGCTGTCTTTTGTGTCCCGCTGTTGAGAAACATATGTCTATTTTCTCACAATATAATCTCTGTCACAGTTGGTGCGCTGGCAAGACACCAGGGTTCAGAGCGGCTGCGAGGACATGAAGACATTTCCAACTCTGCAGATGGACACTATGGGTAAGGAATACTCGCAGCCAACATATGGGAAAAATGTTAATATTTGTAGTTGTATTATCCAGTAAGGACTGCGGAACATTCAAGGCACCAGGACAACACACATACACACACAGAAAATGTCGATAGAGGAGCTGGTCAAGATATTAAATATCTAAGTGTCAAGCCGATCTCAGATACTTTCAGGGGTTTTATTTCCGTTTGTTGGATTTTCCCAGTTCTGTTTTTCTATATCATTGGCTGTAGGTGCAGTTGGATCTAGGGATGCTGTAGCGGTAAAGACACTATCAGCTTTTCCATGTGGTTGACATTCCTGGCCACATCTGCTTTCAATTTACCTGCTTGTCCAGCTGTAATCAGTGAATATCAGCCTTCCCCAAATTAGTCCAAAGAAGCTGTAAGTACCTTCGGATGACATTTGTAGTATTGGAGTTGTACAAAGCCATAGGCTATTATATCTCCAACTGAGGCCTTCATTATTTATTAATGAAGACAATGTCTGAAATTAAGTTAGACACATTATTATGTTATTCTACCACAACGCCTCTCATCTCTTTCATGCATAGCTTTAAGGGTTTCTTGAAGTAGTTATGACCTTTGGAGAGGTTTTATTCATGCAGTTTAGTTTATTCACTGATATGATTATCAGAGGTCTGTTTTACATATCATGATTAGAGCCCAGGGTGTGGGGTGGGCACAAACCTAGACGGCATATGGGGGATTAAGGCCAGATGCACTTTCTGATGCCCCGCAGTGGGTCCGAACCCGCTGCTTCTCGCTCATCAGTTCCTGCAGTGCATCTTCTACCACTGAGTGACTGCAGCTTTCACTGATATGATTAAAATGAACCTTAATCAAAACCGACATTTGATTCAAAATTATCAGCCTGCCAAGCGCTACCTCTTGGAGTGAATCTCAGCCATCAAAAACACACAACATCCTCTGGGGATTGATGTGAGATGTCGAATGTCACAAACAAACTGTTTTGATTTCTGAAATGCTTTTTAAGGGCCTATGTCTGAACAGCACTACTCCTCTGATGGCTGATTGAGCGGACATGCAGATCTCATGCAGCACGTCTTGTCTAGTATGATTAACTACTCAAAACTAGTTATTTCTGCACACTACTAAATATGACGAGAGTCAGCAAGAAGCCAACCAGGAGAAAAGCTTTCATTCTAGTGCTAGTTTGCATTCCCTTGCATGACAACCTTAAACATGTTTATGGGTGTGATATTGACCAGAGGACTGATGCGCTTGCAGATGTTGGAGACATTACACCTCTCCACAGAGGGGAAAAAAAGGAAAACATAGTAAAAACACACACCGCTGACGGAGGTCCAAGGCAGAAAAACACACACAGTCTAAAATCAACACGGCAAGATAAACAACAGTGTCTTTAGCTTTTCTAGTCACGGTCATTTGACAAGCGTCGCATCACCCCACCGTGTTATTTTGTTCATCTCTCATCTGTTCATACACGTGTGCTACGACTGCACTGGGACCACAGTGTCGCTAGGAAATTGACTTTGCACTGCGGAGGAAATGCAACACATGATATGCCCTCCCCACATGATTTCCACATGCAATATGCATCAGAAATCAGCAGCTACTGCCTGGCTTCAGTCCCAGGTCAAAACTGGATGGAGACGAGGCAACGCCGTCGAATGTTGATGTGGTATCACTTAATGGTTTTTCAGGGGAGGCATGCAGTGCGGGGGAAGCGGAGGTTCGGCCCTCCCTTAGAATCTCAACACCCATAAACCCTTCCAACAACTCTGTCCATATTTCACCCACTTTGGCATATTTTTGTACATGCATGAAGGCAAAAATCATATCACTCTATGAGAGCACCAATTTAACTCCCACCAGTTTATCAGTAAGATCTGAGGATGGTGGTTAACTTAAAATCTCCTGAAAAACAGTTTTAACACACTGGATCAGAGGACGACAGTCTTCTTTCAGTCTCTCATCAGCAGCCTGATGGTGGAGGCCTCGACAGGCGTTGCTGATGATGGCTTGCAGAGCGTGTTTGCCAGCTGTTGCTAAAGATAAACATCGTAACTTGAAATGCCATTTTTAGACCACCCAGGTCATGACCGGGCCCAGCCAGTTCACACACTTCATTCACTTTAAGATTTAACACACTTCTATTGGGTTCCCCTGCTTTTCCAAATCTATGCTATCCAGTATAGCCAAACACTTACAGACATATTGTTATTTATTTTACTGTAATTTCCCCCTGTGGGACTAATAAAGGAATATCTTATTTAAATATTTTCTACTTACCATATATTCCTAATGGTTCCACATTCAACATTTTGCATCTTCTAGAGAAGAGCACACATGGCCCTCCTTTTTGGTTGACATTTAGTCTGGTGTTATGTGTGCTTTTTCTTTGTCTACATCATTATTTTCTTTATCTTTGCAAAGGTTGCCAAAGAATGACTCTACCCCTCTGTCCCAACCCAAAGTAGTCATTTTCCATCATCCTTTTGAGGTGATTGGATCTGGACTTGCCTGACCCCGGCACTCATTCAGTATGTGGATTGGTGACCAGCCATCCCAAGGCCTTTCTCCTGAGGTATTGTAGTCCATTATTTCTCTTAACTGTCAGCCCGAATCTACCTGCGAATTTCTTCCCACATTCCAGGACTTTCTGCACGTCCGATACGTACATACCCAATACCTCGCTTTGTTTTATCGCCACGGTTAGACGTTAGAAGTTAGACGTATTTCAGCATGCAGAATGCATGATTGTAATTTCTTTATTTTTCCATCTTTTCATTTCTTATACAATGAAGTGTCTCAAGCCATTCATGGGCTTAAACATGAATCTTAGTCTTGGGTCTGATTTACAGTAGCAGACAAGCTCGGCAGGTATACATCCAACTGCTTAAGTCAATAATGCCTTGATCTGGTTCCAAGACAGCCTCCTCATGCTAAACTGTTTTGCAGAAGAGGAGTGCAATGTTGTTTCTCAGTAGATAAATTTGCCCCCTGGAGCAGTGTCAGCATATTTCAGTTGACAGCTGATGCAAGCAGGTCAAGTTCTCTTGTGGGTTTAGACTATCTGCCTCTGAAATGGGTCAGACACCCCTGTGGTCATACACAGACACACACCTCGACAAGACCCCTCTGGCCCGGAACAGGCTACATCATTGAATGGTCACCCCAGATGGTGAGGAGTCACGGAGTGGAAAAATGCTTTGTTTCAGTCAACAGTCTTAATTTGTGGTGAACACGAAACCCTTGAAAGGGGTCTGCACACAAAGTTGCGTTGATAGACCTGTGAACATTTGATCCAGCCGGCAGAACGTTGGCTGCAAAGCGTTACCGCAAATTAGCAGAATAGACGAATCCGCTCCCTGCTCGGTGGATGATTTTGAACATGCGCGACTGTCAAAAACCCAATAAATCAGGAGCGAGTTGTTTTAACTAGTTTTCCACGCTTAAGCCCTTTTGAAATGAACTTTTCTTCAACTATAAAACTTTTGCTGTGTGAAGAACTTCTTTGAGAAACGGAATTTCTATTCCAGACAGACTGTTTGGCCATATGGTGAACCACTTCCAGTTCCTATTTGAGTGATATCAGGACTGATGAATTTATTAAGGCCATGCTTTCAAGTCTTGGTAACCCAGCGAGTGTACAGATGAGGTGAGTGAAAAATCACAAACGGATCTCAGGGAGAATCCTCTTGTCACAAAAGAGAAAGTTTGGAGTAAGATCACAAAGATCCCAATCTTATAATCTTGTTTCCAAGGCAATTAGCTTCCTCTCATTAATAATCCCAAGAATTTCGCAGTCCTTTTAGACATAATAAGTTGTTCATCATTGATTGGGGGAAATTATTGATAACGACAAGATTTTGATATATTGCCAATGGATTCCGTCTTAACCAGCCTACCTGCGTTATGGTCACTAGACTGTTCACACTTCACTTTATCTACTTAAGTGAGAATTTCACATTTTTCACCCATAAGAAAAGTTTTGATTTATCTCAGTTCCCTCACACTTCGAGTTTCAGGTTCCTCCTCTGTGTAATTAATTTAAGGGGTATATGAGGGGGGACCACAGTTGCGCACCTCCAAGTTAGCTGTTGCAGGTTCAATCCCACTTCAGGGCATCAGGACATCCAGCCTCAGTCCCTCATGCTCGGTAAATGTGAGTTATACCCTGTAAAGCGCTTAGAACGGTCGCTAAGACTAGAAAAGCGGTGTATAAAGTGAGTCCATATATGGTAAGGACCAGCAAGAAAATATGGTTTACTTGATCTTCTGCTCACCTCCACGGGGACACGGGAGCTGGATATATTTACCAGTCCTATTTTAAATCCCCTCCTAAATCTTTTAGCTCAGTGAAAGAGATACTCAAAGTTAAACAGTCGCCACTGTCCATCTGTACATATATTTTATGACCGCACATATCGCGTTGCTGTCTTAGACCGTTTGTTCACTTGATTTGTAAAACCCTGTTCTCCGTGGCCCTCAGGCAGGAGCTGCTTTAGCTGTCTGCCAGTGTTGTCATCCCTGATGTCAGGAATGTCCAGAGATTCCTGCTATAAAAATAAAAACTAACCCAGGCTTTTAAAAACTCAAGTTCCTATTGAGATTAACAAGGAAAGCCACAGAAAATTGCTTCACCATATTTCTACAATTGCATCAAAATATCATCCACCCTTGTTATGCTGAGCAGTAGACCACAATCCCGCAGAGGCCCTGAAATAATATTATGATGGAAATTGAGCAATAATCGGTGTGTCTATACTTTAAATTTCAAAGGTAGATATTTCAAGGCAGCTTCTATTCTATCCTCATCGGTTGAAGTACTAATTGAAGGGTGGCTTTTGATAAAAAGAATGTTCCCCCACAAATCAGAATAGTTTCCTAATTCCCTGCACATACCTTTGGTTTTGCAACCCTTTTACCAAAGCAGCTCTGTCGATTCCCCTCAGTTGACACGTTGTTCTGTTTATTTGCCAAAGTCGACCTCCTCAAACAAACACCTCACGTTGACTGTTCAATAAGAAAATTCAAACATCATGCCCATCACTCCTGAGTTCTGAAAGGATCCTGGACAGAACCAAATGTGAAAGTGTTGTGAAAGAGTAGTTGTTGTTTGAAAGCCCATCCCGACAGATGTACTGGATGGAGGATTTAAAGAACATTTATTCAAACCCGTTGTACTGCCACACTACATAGTTGGCGGCCCACTCTGTTTTGCAGATCCAGGGTCAATCAAACAAGAGTGCGTTATTTACACACACTGCACACACACATACATATGCTTCACATGCACACAGAGACATGATGTAAAAGAGGACCTTTGTTAGAGGCACCAAATTGGTCATAGAAGGATTCTTCTCATTAAGTTACTCAAAGAAAAGAAAATGCCACCAGTGATGCCTGAATTGATGGTGTGAGCTGCAGACTAGTCCTCAGTGCTTCAAAAAGACCAAAGAGAAAGAGCCCCCACCATTAGTCTCAGGAGTAACTGCGTTGTGTATTTTCTTAAGCGCTCCACCATGTTAAATACCTTGAGTTAAATAACCTCGTCCTTGGGTAAGCCGTAGCTCATTTTTATTCTTGTGCAAAACAACCAAGCGGACATTCTGACAGCTTTTATGTGGGGTGATGATCAATTTTTTGCAATGAATCTCAGAACTATTTTTCTTTCATGGCTCTATCATTGTTTTAGGACAGAGAGGAGTTATCCAGGGTCAGCTCCCCTGGTGGCGACCTTGACCACCAGCACCCTTGGTGGCCAACAACTGGAGTTCTCCACGACCACCTACCTGCAGAATATGATAGCGGCTAACAGTAGACCCAACCACCGAGACTGTCTGTCAAGTGCTGTACAAAGCAACTTAAGGAAGACTTCATGCCACATGGCTCTTCGACAAAGAAGTGAAAGTGGAGACAGATTAATGTCTCTTTACACGTCACCGGCGCAGGACTGCTCACACGACTGACTCAGTAAGCCTTGTATGTCGAATACCTCACTCAGATAAGATCTACTGAGCCGGTGTGTTGACCATGGGACTGTTGGGTTAGTTTGCACATGACAGCTCTGCACCTGTCTTAAGTGGGATCTTTCCGCCAATCCAAAATAAAAGAAAATTTGTATTTTTGAGGCAATTATTCATGAAAAACTGGATACGCCTTAAATTTTGGTTTAACATCACCTTGGATCATAATTGTCAGTCACTTTTCAATCAAAGTCTCACCAATGGAGAAAGGAGATGTCTGCTACAGTAAACCCTCACTCATTGTGTTGACTTTAAAACTGACCCTGATACAAATGGGTTTCTGCATGCACAGTAAAGTATGGGCTGTGAGCTGAAACTAAAGTAGCTTTACGGAATGTGCATCCTGTACTGTGTCAGTATTTAGCAGAGGTTTCCAGACACCGGTATGCATAGTTTATCCTTATGGAGGTGTTGCAGACCTCATTTAACAACACATCAATGAGATATGGCGCCTCATAAGATAACACCTCATAGTGAGTTCAAACTAGCTTGTCAGTTCCCAAAGTGCTGCTGAGCTACTGTGGCCCCTTTCTCCAAAAGACGCAAGCTATTGCTAGATTGTCTTGCAAAATCGGTGATGTCGGAAATTATGACCTGCGTGGGATTTTTGCATTCAGAATCATGTCTGTTTTGTACGGGATGCCAGGATTTGCCGAATGAAAACAACCTGTTGAAGAAATGGAAAATCACCACTTTTATGTGCCCCATCAAACTCAAAGTGTTATTGGCTTCTGTAGGTGCTCTATCTATCTGTCCATCTGTCTGTTTGTCTGTCTGTCTGTTCATCATCAATCTCAGACAGCATGAGTCGGTACCAAGGGATGGTCCCCCTCCTCCCTGTGTCCATCACCATGAGAACATAGCAGTCGGTGCATGAACATGGCAGTTGAACTTCAGATGGTCTGACTTTTTAAAAACTTTTTTATTCCTCTCTTTCAATGCATTTTCTATGGACAGTCACTCTCCAAACAAATACTCATATCTCAAAGTCTATATGTCCCGCAGCATAGAATATTCCATCCTGAGTGTTGTCGGTGTCGGTGTTACGAGTGTCGTTGAACCCGCCCCAAACTCTTCGTACAGACAACCCCATGACCTCCGGGCTCTCATCAGAGCGCCGCATAACCCCTTCAAGTACAAGGCAACAGCATGTGTATGAGGCAACACGTGTATGTGGATGGATGGGCCTTTCCAACGGACTTGCTGAGATCCCTCAAGACAGATGTCTAGACTTTCACAGGTACACCTTCCATCGTGACTTAGAGAGCTTGCTGTTTGGACTGATAGTTGACTCGTAGAAATGATGGTTTGAAACTATTTCCTGTCTTCCGCTGTGATTTGGCATATCGTGAATAAAATCTTGTCGCTCGCCATAAAAGACATTCCAGCGCAACTGCCATTGGATCCAACACCAAGTGATTCTCCCCCACGTTTGTTCAGCTCAGCAGAATTTCAAAACACAAAGAGTTTAAGACTTGGAACTGAGAAGATCTGACAGCCCTTTAATAACAGCCATGTGGCTGGATGTAATTTAGTCCATTGCTTACACATAACAAATGACATTAACACTATGAAAGAAATATAATTGTATTCAACCCTTCGTCCCTGTTATGGGGATTTTAGAGAATACCAGTCTCAGCTCTCCAACTGGTAGCGTTCTGTCACACAAGGACTTAATGAGAGACAGCAGTTCTTAAAAAAGCTGCTTGGTCTCGGTGGTTTCTACATCAAAGCAGAGGGACTTTGTCGTGGATTAAAACACTAAGACGCTCATTTGTGGCAAGCTTTACTGGTAAAAAATAGAGAAAGTTAGTAGGTAGCTTTGCTTTAAGACAAAATAAAGACAATGAGGTTTCACTACTTTAGCACACATAATACGATTCAACGAGAAAGTCACGTGTCCCTGATCTAAAAATCCTCTAAAAGAATCTAATAAGAAAGAGAGAGCAAGAAACCAAAGGTAGAGTGGCTGTTGAGCTACATCCACATACATCAGTCAGAAAAACAAGCACATCCCCGGTATCTCAGTTGATACTCCCCTTGTTTCGTTTGTTCTGCTAATTTAACATGGTATTGTACCTTGATAGCCTTGGACTCATATGTAGAGATCCATCTGAGCATTGCGAGGATGTACGTGAAGAGTAGTTCAGACTTAAGGAGAAGATGAAGCTTTGCTTGTCATTGTGCATACATTATACAAAATACGTTCTTTGCATTTGACCCATGCTATTGTATAGGAGCAGTGAGCAGCTGTGGCACCTGAGGAGCAGTTAGGGGTTCAGTGTCTTGCTCAGGGACACTTCGACAGGCTTTCTGCAGGGACCAGGGATCAAACCACCAATCCTAAGATTTACACGACCGCCCAACTTCCTGGGCTATGCCACCCAGGATTCCCTTTATGGAGGATGCCTGTGGGACATTGTTTATCATGGGGGACTGGTGCACAGACAGCCACCACACGCTCCTTGATGGATCTGGTTCAGGATCCAGTGGCATGAAGTCCAAGACAACTGGGGCCCCATTTCTGCTGCTGCAGCCTTCATCTGCCTTCCCAGCCGTTGTGATGCTTCCTTAAAGTCAGTCATCCTCCCCCACCTTGTCCACTATTGAGGTCTTGGTTTGATTTCTTTTTGACAGGGACCTCCCCCCTTGACCTTGTCATCATGGGTGACCCTTCCAGGACCATAGCTACAGATGGCAGTGCTTCTGGGATCTATGGAGCAGCAGACAGCCTGGGTGTTTCAGGTGGAGTAAACCAAATGGAATTCTTTTTATATAGTGCTTTTTCTAGTCTAGTGACCACTCAAAGAGCTTTATAACGAATGCCTCAAATTTACTTGAGCATGGGGGGATTAAGCCCAGATACCCTTCCCTGAGCCCCGCCAAGAACCAAAAGCCCTAACACTTTTGCTCCCATGCATCTCCAGCATAAATGCTCTTCTCTTAAAAGGTTTCAGGTAGACAGTATGCAAAATCAGGGGTTTGTTTAATTAAGACCGTACTTCAAGATGGCCGCCCCCATTGACTTAGTAAAGGGCAGTGATGTGAAACGAAGGTGAACATTTACGAATGAGGTACTTCTGGCGGTCGCGTGATAAATCATCCCATTACTCTTGCACACACACCAACCACACACACGCCCACATATGAACACATACATGTGCACCAGAATGCACCAGGTTATTTCTCTGTCCGTGCATTGAAAAGTCCGTGCAGACAGCAAAGGTTGTGGCGGTAGCCTGAGAACATGATAGCCCCTAAGGAGGAAAAGGGGATTTCAATAAATCCTTCAGCTGGGTGAGTAGGGAGGAAATGGAAAGAACGCTCTAAAAAAATTGAGTTCCATTAAAAAAATAAGCTGTCATGAGGCTTCTTTGGATGCACATCACAGTGAGGGAATTCAAAGTCCACCATTTCAATGCCACTGCTTTTCCAAGAACAACGGTAAATGGGGCAATTAAAATGTTGATTTGCATAGGTGCCAATTGAAGGAGGTTTTTGGCCCTACCTGTATGTAGCTACGAACTCAGACATACCAGTTTACACATTATAAAAACATATAAACTAAATGGTCTGTATGAAGATAGATTTGAACCCGGGGCTGCATGACTGTCATACCTTGTTGATTATGGGTTTCCAACAAGACATCCAAGTTGGTGATGCTAAGTAAATATCCCATTTCTTATGAGGAAAATGCATCTCTCTCAGAAGCAAAATGTACCTTCATGTCGAATTGTGCAAGGGAAGGGACGCGAGTCAATTCGTCAAGGCCTCTGCCCGGGACTGCAGGGTTTCTCTTTCACCTCACATTGAACTGATCCTATGGTGCTGTATGTGTGCTCAGGGGGATAATACCTTGGGAAATAATGAGCCAAAGGCTACAGGATCAAACTCACTGCAGGACATCAGGATGGGTATCTGGCTTAACCCCCCATCTCTGCCTTTGGATGGACTGGTGACATGTCCAGGGTGTTTCTCCACGGTCCGCCCAATGAGCACTAGGATGACAAGATCAGAGTAACCCAGTACCCATTGTATTGTGCAGAGTGTTTGACCCAAAGAAACAACACAGAGCTGGTCGACATAATGGCCAGAGTTATTAACCCCATTGCAAAGTGCTGATCTCTGTGTGAAGCAGGGCAGCTAGGGCAGGATGTAGAATTCCTTTCTGTTTTTCAACTCCTCAGATATCCGCATTGTCTTTTGAAGTGCTGAGATCCTGTCACGCCATTACAACTCCTCATCCACAAGACGGAGAGTAAGAGGTGTTATTTTCCCTCCAGCTTTTCACTGCTCCTTCACTTGCTGACGCTCCACTTGGTTTTCCATATCAGTGCTGATGTTGATGGTCGACTCTTTGCCCCCGTAAACTATGTCACTATTCTGGATTAACGTTTGGCTCTTCACAAGTATCCCTCGAAGCTCCATTCTAATTGGATTTAACAGCCAGCAAGTAACAGCACACCACCTGATTTTAAGGCCTGTCAAAACATCAGTGATATTTTTCTTCGATGGTTATTTTCTCCTTCCAGGAAACGGGCAGGCAGCATCACTGCAGAGCTGTTACATCCTGCTCAAAACCGGTTCCAACTCCTCTCTTCTGGTTGGCATAACAGGGCACTGTACGCCAAAACAACCACACACAAAGCCAGTCTCTTTCTACGGGCTGTTGTTCAAATGAATCCTTCAAATTGTCAAATTTGAACCATATATCATATATACTATAATGGACATTGTATGTATGCTAATATGCTCTGTCATAAGATGAGATATTCCTTTATTGGTCCTACAAGAGGAAACTTGCAACACTCAGGGGAAAATTGCCTTGCTCAAGGACACTTTGTCACACTTCTCTATAGGTGCGGGGATCGAACCTGCAATCTTCCAATCACCAGATAACCACTCTATCCACAGTGTTATCCTACCCTCTTCAGGTCACGCCCATCTACCTCAGACATATATATATATATATATGTAAGTAACCTCCCAACATTTATCTCAATATCTGATACATTCTCTGCACCATTGTGTTTTATCAATTCTTATTTTCGCTTGTATATAGATGATCCTTGTGTCTAAATCTGAAGATTATTGTGTTGTGACCCAGTCATGTTTGAGTATTATTTCAGCGTAAGAACATTAGAAATGGGATGACTATTTTATTGACACCAATTGGGTACTATTGAACATAATTTGGTCTTTACTGTGTTGCTCATACAGAGTGCTGCACAATGTCAACTAGCATCACAGGTATTAGACATTCCTCTGCAGCTCCAGCTAGTTCCAAATACCATCAGTCCTATGTTTTTCAGGTCAAACCAGGATCACACAGCAAGTCCAGGTATTCAAACCCGCAACCCACTGGTAACCAGCTCGCTCAGCATGCTGCAATCTTATGGCCGTCCCTGAGGAGAAGGTAGTTCACAGCTCTGAGCAAGGCAGGTCAAAGTGCTTGTGCTTCATTTCTCATAGTCTTGCATGGGGGCATCTCTATATAATGTGAATCTCTGCTCTGACCTTCTCGTTGGGTGGAGAGAACAGAGACCTTCTCTTCCTTAATCAATAAGTAATGATTATTACTATAGGGTTCTGCATTTTTATTGCCCCAGCTTGTGGAATGAACTGACTCAGCTGCTTTCTGCAATTTCATTTCCGATAATAAATATCCAAAAATCAGTTCAAGCATTTTGCTTGTAGATCCTTATTCTGCAATTTCATATGTAAAATGCCTTATGCAGAAGGCTACTATTCATTTGTCAGAACTGCTTCAAGAAGCATTAAGCTCCTTTTGTTTTCATCCTCATACATAACACGTTTGAAAACATGCTCATGAAACGTGAATAATGCATGTTCTTCACATTCTGTTCCAGCCTCCAAACCAACTTGTGTCTTGCATTGGCTGTGTGTCTCACTTTTAACGGGGTCTGGAAAACATATCACCGCAGGGTGCTCCACTAGATGCTGCCATTCATTGCTGCAGCCCAGCGTGATACGGACCCCTGCAATACGCCTCCCAGAGGGAGCACCTCCGGAAAGTGTTAGTCATGAGACTCTGCCATCCACAACCTGGAGAAACCAAAACACTTAGCTTCTGTTTCTCCACTTTCCCTGACACAGCACTATAATGAGGGCACATGCCTGCTGTACAGGACATCCAGCTGAGTCAAACAGCCTTTGGTGCTGATCGCAGGAGAGCAGCAGCTCTAACCCAAGAGGGACTTGGATATGAGTAGGTGGATAATTATGAAACTGGCCCCCTCAGTGAAACTGTTTTGCTGTGTCATGTCATATTGGAGGTCTCATCCATCACCCTCAGCTGGCTTACACCACATCTTTTTCCGGAGATGACAAAATGGCCTTGCAGAGCCAAGATACACAAGGACAGCTATCTGTAAACACGCCGTGGGTACTGCTGGATTGTAGGACTGTCAGCAGCACTGCCCTGTGATCACAGAGCCTGGTAAATCTCTACTTTAAGACTTGGGCTGTGGTGTTGGTTCTTGGGTGCACCATAGAAAACCTTATAGCTGTTTGATGAGAAAATCAATATCTAATATCCATTTCAGAGAAAATATCTGAAATAAGTGATATGGCAGTTGGAATATTTCCTGGTGCAATTCATCTCCAATCAGTCCTGATTCTGCAAATGGCCGAAAAACAAAGAGTCCTCAGTGGAGGACGGGTGCACAGCAGTCTTTGATTGATTCACCAGTTCATCCACATCAGCACTTAAGAGGAGTTTGATGAAAGACCCTCTGACCCCTCTGCTGATTTGGAACATTACTCATCCCCTGCTATTTCTTTAAGCCCTTGATGGACTCCTGCCCTCTCCTCGGTCTGTATCTCCTCGGTCTCCTCGGTATCATCTGCTAAAGAAATCTTAATTTGAACTACTGGTGGTGTATCTGTCCATGAAGGAGCACCACAGACCTGCTTCACAGAAACAGTCTCCCTAAACCAATTTATCCACATCATAGGTGAGAAGCCACCCTGACGAGGAAAATGCACCGTGCACATGTAGCATTCTCATTTGTTGCACATGCATGGGGATCAGCTTCCTGAACATAACACTTAGAAATGGTGTTAATGTTTAAGTGCAGTCTTTCATGTGGACGAAGGCATAGCTAAGATGGTGCAGGGTCATCTATCAAACCCAACAAGGAGCCAAGGGGCAAGAACGAGAATGTCCCCCTAGCATGTGTTCTCATTTAGCAGCTCTCTTTGTAACTGTTGATTGGTGATCATATTAGTTTCTTTGCTTCCACGCAGGCATGCTCAACGGCAGCACAACACCACAGTCCTTTTGAGTACATGAACATGCGATCCACCATCTGTGGTATTTGTTGGTAAATCGTCGCGGGTAACGGGATCATTGTGCCAGGCACATGCCGGTGAGTGAAAGGTATCCTGAAGAAGCCATGGCTGTATTTAAACAGTGCTCAAGTTATTGTTAAGTATAGAAGTGTTATTTACAGTAGAAGTGCTATCTATAGATTAGACCCCTCTATTTCCTAATATTCTGTTCCATTATAAATTCAGATTTTCTTGCCTATCAAGATGGTTGATCTCCTTCCTGCATTCACAGCCCTTATATTAATGTTTAAAGCATTCTGCCTTATCTCGTAGCCCTCTAATAGCATGCTGTCATTGGATTCATCTAGGCTCTATGATTGTGTGCTTATTATTTTCTATCCATTTGGGCCTATGATTTATGTTGTTTTGGAGTTTTTCATGCATGGAAAAAAAAGAACATAAATGCAAAGTAAAACTTTGTGACAATATCAAAGCGTCCGAGTCATTTACTTGCATGTGTAAAATTGGCGAAAAAGATCAATTAAGGTCCATCTTTACCATTTTGTTCCCCTGAAGCAGGAATATCACTCAATCTCATTCTTACTCTATGCTGAAAATATACCTTGTCTCTTCTCTTCATCTAGGGAAACCTCCTAGTTTGTCCGGAGTCATCCAGCCTGACGTCCCCGCTCTGGTAACTTCAAAACAGCTGAGGAGAGAAAGACAGGGTTTCCTTCGGATCCCCAGAGAGATAATGGCTTGCGCATGCTTCAGCTTTATCATGCTTTGACATGCAAACATGAGTTATATTCCCACCACTGGGCAAGGAGGTAAAAAGGGATTCCTGGTACTCTTAAAGGTTGGTGAACCAATATATCATGTCCTTTTCTCAGAAGCACCCTCTTTTTTATCAACCAGGGAAAGGAGAAGCCCCTAAAAAGTGTGGAAAATTCTTCACATTCTTTCTTGTTCCAGTAAATTTAGGGGGGTGTTCAGCCGGTTAGTGTTTCATACGTTGTACTTGGGAGTCTCTTCCATCTTTATGACACACTTGAATCTTTTGTTTATTTCCATCATCCTCCCTAAAAAAACAGCATTGTGTGCCAAAAGTTAGAGAAATAACTTCTTTAAGTTATACATAGAATAATTATAGTAGAACCTCACTCTACATGTGGCCAACACATGGTTTGAGGCTTCCAGTGGCTGTTGATGCAAATATTCCGTATACAATTCCCTTAAATATATAAGTATCCCTAAGTGGCAAGTAAAAAGAAAAAAAAGGTAAACATTTAGCACACTACACATTACTCTAATAATGCCACAAGGAAAATGTCTCGAGGCCATGTTTGAGGACCATGTTAGAGATCAACACCACCCTGCCATGCAGACAGATGTAAAGTACCCTGACAAGTCTCAACGTTTTCAAAGAATAAACCATGACTACCTTGATATAATTCTCAGAAAAGAAGGCTTTCTTGAGAAAAGAAGGCTTTCTTGAGAGGGGCAACAAGTAGTATCCAGTAGATGTTTAGACTCAAACCACTGCAGACAACATCTGCTTTGCCTGTAGCATCCCAAATGACTATAAGTGATGCACAGCCCCTGTGAGAGTTACATCAGGACCTCATCAGCCTTTCATATGGAGCACTCCTCCCAGCATGGATGTTGCCCAGTTTGTAGCTAATACAGGAGTCATCTATACCGGTCTGAAGTGTGACCGCTGGACCTGCTTCATACTTGGTTTTTGTGCTTATACGTGAAGATGGGGAAAGGTCAATTTACAACAGGCTGTCCAACACAACATTTCCCGCTTTCAGGAAAACTTAACTCAGTGTTATGGTCATAGTTGACACCTGTTGTTTGTGCTGGGAATAGTAAAACAGTTGACATCCCGCTCCATGGATTTATTTTATCATAAGAGTTCCGTAAGGAGCCGTGCTACAAATTTGGACAGTGGTCATCGGCGAGACAGTGAAGCTGAATATGGCAAAGAGGTGTTGCTTAAATAAATCAATATTGAATCCGTCATGTCTGTCCGGAGCTTTCCAAGAATCGAACATTAACAAAAGCCAGCGAGGTCAAGCAAAGTATAACTCAATATTTTTCACATGGAAACAATATATTACCCTAAAGTCATGCTCTAATAACATTTTAACACTGTGCTATTGCCGTATTTTTAAACGCTGCGTATTGCTTCACTGATCTTGACCTAGAAGACAAATGATGTAAAGTGCTGTAATGTTTCAGAGCCCCCCCGCGCGACCAAAGCTACATGAGGGTGAGCTTGCACCCTTGGCACCAAATTGGACCCACTGACCTGCGAGGCAATTCAGGAGGGAATTTAGATCTGCAGCAGAATGCTGGCTGCACTGCAATAAAGACGACAACCCCCCCCC
>OMLC01004385.1:6355-30474 GCA_900302585.1 Regalecus glesne | reverse complement strand
GTCAAAGAGCAAAATTATATTCTGTCTTTGCATGCGGATCATGACCCTGAGTGCTATGTCACGATGGCCCACTATGCAATGAACATCAGCACGTGTGGAGTAACTCACTCCTCCAGTATTCCCAAGACCCAGGATCACCAATATCAATGGGCTACAAATGATGTTCACTCACACTCTGTGAGAACATGATAACACCATGTCTTTTTCCAAAATTGGTCCTTGAAAAAAGAAGGTGTTTATGTAAGGGGTCATTTTATAATCAGGATTATCTTGTAATGAAGTGAAAGTATTTGATTGCTAAACGACCAAGGCCAAAATAATTCATTCTCTGCAATCAACCCACCCTACTGTATAGGAGCAATAACCGCAACCACCACTCAGTGCTCAGGGAGCAGCTACAAGTTCAGTGTCTTGCTCAAGGACATCAGGCTAATACAGTAATTCCAACCCTGTCCCCTATAAATATGAGATAGGTTTGTTTTACACGTCATGATTAGTCCCCGGGTTGTGGAGGTGGATATGGATTTATAACTATGGCTTATCTAAATGAATATCCCCAGGGCCTGGAGTTTAGGGACCACACCTTTGTAGCGTGTTCACAGAGGGCCATTGGCTACATCATAGTGAAGCCCTGAGGGAAACAGAGACAAGCAGAGGGGTGTAAGCACAGTGAGAAGTTGTTGTTATCATACCTGTTAATTCCCCAGTACAGTGAGTATAAAGGAAGAATGTCTCAGATGAATTGAATACAACAGAGGGATAGAGACCAAAGCAATAGATTGTAAAAGAGAAAAAGGTTAAGTGTTAAACAAGGACACAAGGAGAAAATAAATGACAGCCCTGTCTTTTGTCAAACAACCCTTATTTCTTGTTGCCTCTAGTCTGTCTTTCCAACTGCAGATAATCAGAGAACATTGGTTCAGTCCAACACAGTCCACTTTTTATGCCTCAATGGAACAAAACATGACCAGAACATTTCCTCATTAACTCATCCCCAGCAATCTATCATTTCTACTCTTTCACCCATTACAGTCTTAAAATCTTCCAGACTGGCTCAGCCTGGGTCATTCATAACCCCCTTCAGTACTGAAAGATTCAGAACCCTTTTCCATGCACAATCAAAAGCAATCATTGTTCGCAGAGTGAGATCAGGGCGTGACAAGCTATTTGTTTCTGTTTTTACCAAAGATACCATAGCCCTCATAAAGTGCAATGTAGCCTTCTCAAAAAGACATCTGACTTTGTGTGTGTGTCCTTAAATGGCTCAGCTTGCAGATGTGGGTTCTGACACATTCCTCTGTCTGAGAGGGATTTTTTTGTTGTTGAACCTGGTATGAGCAGGAACCTGGAACATCCCACATAGTGCTTGAAGGAAACTATGGCAAAATCTTGCTTTTTGATTTCAATGGGAGTGGGAAGAAGATAGCTCAGAATAATATACTGTGTTTATCTCTCGAGAAAGACCTTGAAGTGATGTGGCATACAATAAAAGCAACACATTGATGGGTTTGCTGGAGTGGCCAGCCATGGAGTGCATGTGCTTTGAAGTCGGGCACAGCGGGTTTGTATCCTACCCTAGCACTTGGTGAATATGAGGCATTCATTGTAAACTGCTTTGAATGGTTACTAGACTAGAAAGTGCTACATAAGAACAAGTCTATTTACCATTTACAACAAGCTACTAAATATAATGTACTGAACCTTTCCATATTGACTTTAGTAAGGATGTAATTTTCACCAATATGTTACAATCATAAGTGATTTTCAAATTTTGAACAACCGACATCAAGCAGTGCAAAACATAAGACACTGCAACAGGGATCAAGGGTTCAGCTGAGGCCTAAATATACTTGTAGGGGTTAGTAAGGCTCAGTCTGACAAATGCTGCCCAGCCCAGAACCGAATCAATATCATAGTGTCCCAGTGTGGGATATGAAGTCAATTAAGTGTTGGGTCAAACACCATCCTAAATACCATCTTCTTATACATCTGATTGTCTTTATAGGAAGAGAAACAAGTAAAGGAGAATATCAAGAGGTTATACACTGGAACACAAACATAAATACCTTGTGTCATATGTGGGATGTCAGTGTATATCTGGATTGGTTCTTCCTGGCTGTCCCTGTATGTTTATCTAAATGTATAGTGAGCTAAGCAAGGGGCAAGGAGGGATTAGCCAGAAGAGACCCATTTTGAGGATTTCCCCCAAAGACCAAGATAGAGAGCGAAGATGCAGAGAGGAAGCATTCTCTATTGGGGCCAGCAATTAGCTGTTTACCTTCCTCTCAATTACAACACACTGTAAACTCAAGGGGCATTCTGGTAAATACATTTCCAACAGATTGTAAATAAGTGGGTTGAATAGGAACCTCATGTCATGAATAGGAACCTCAACTTGAAAAGAAAATCCTAAATGTTACACAAGAGTAGGGAAAGATGGAAAAGCCAATGTAATGAGTAAATATAGGCCATTTGATCCTCTTCACGGCTTTGTTGCATGTGCAACCAAGCATTGTCTGCAGTTAGAAGTTAGCTTCCTTCCCAAGACTGCGTGTTTGTGGTAAAAGCAAAAGCAGAAAGAACACGACATATTTGAAAAAGAATCCAAGCTAACTTGACGGGTGAAGGTTTACTTAAGTCTAGTAAGTTGTATCTGGTGAGTTCACAAACATGTATTAACATCATGTTCAACAGATCTTTCTAAGGCTGTTATCATCGTAGCACAACATTTGACAGCAGTAAGGACATGGCCTCATCTTATCAGTGGGGTATATGACAAATGTAGGTGCCTCATGTTGCTGCACTGGAAACTATGTTTTCCCTCTTATGGCCAAACCAGAAAAGAAAACCCCTGAACCAAAACAAACATCACAAGGCCTGAACTCTGATGACTGTGTTGCACCCACAACGAGAACCAGACAATGTGCCAGTGACTAATCTCAATGTCACATACTGTTGACTGCAAACATGAGTGGATACTACAGTATTTACCCCATTGTATGAACACCTGCATGAGTTACTCGTTCCATTCTGCAAAGCTTGCACTGACAGGGAAATCTCCTGTTGGCTGTATCAATAACAACTGGCCCCAAGCAACTCAGATGAGGCTCATTCCTCTATATAGGCATGCACTATATATGGCGGCGGATAATACTTGCATTGATTCCCATGTAAAATCAAAGGTAAACTGGCGTGTCCAGCACTGGAGTAAAAAACCCTCGAGCAATGGATTGGACCACTTAAGTGCTTCAAGAGATATGCTAAGTCTTTGTTGCATGGGATACGACAGGACAAATTAATTTAATCTGACTCTTTGGAAAGACACATAATTCAAGTTCTGGTTAATTCAAGTATAAAACATAGCTTGACTGTGTGTGTGTTGTATTTGTTGTGTGTGTGTGTGCGTCTCTGTGTGCTACAGATAGCCAATATGGGCGCGAAAATAATATCATGATACAAATGGAGTGAAAAAAAATCTGTCCGGGTAATTGAGGGCATTTAAGCTGCTGTGTCTGGTGTATGGCTGAGTATCTAGACAAGATCAACAATCAGATGCATTTTTATTTTGCAGTGACAACAGAGAAATGACTGATGATTGCAAATGAAGCCAAAAACAAATGGAAGCAGATATTGGCAGAGGAGATTAAATAAAGTGAAAGCAGGAAAAAAAAATCCAAACCAGAGGCCTGCATGCTTTCAGTAGCTTTGCATGCATCTGTAGTCTACCTCTGGGCCATCAAACTAGAGTGACAGCAATGACGTAGACATGCTGTGTGCACTCCATCAGCAGCTTAATGCTTAAAACAAGCCAAATCCCCAAAACACATCTGCTTAGATGTCTCCAATCTGAGAGCAACTGAGGGGAAAATTACAGTGCTTAATAAAAGCCACCATGGGTGAGCCAATCAGGAAGATGTTTAGCTGCTTGCTGAGAAAAAAACAACAACATAATGTACAAGAAATATTTTAGAAAATTATTATCTGTACCTCACTGGTTAGTAGCTCTGTATGAGCTAGTTAAAGAGTTACGCCAACCAAAAACTTGCTTCCTTTTTAATGTTACCATCACCAATTCTAAATGTGGTATCAATATCTGGCTATAGTACAATAAAGGGCAACAGAGGGCTTCACATTTTAGAATAAAGATCCTGGTTTTGCCATAACAAAACCTGTTATCTGTACTGTGATCTTACTTTGGTCTCCTGAGCCCTACGCAAGTGCAATCAAAATTTAATTGTATGAAGACACAGTTCAAATATGAATATGTTTGAGGTGCTGATCTGTTGTCACAGCGCTTGGTGAACAAGTATGATGTCGTGACTGCACCTGCTATGTTGTCTTGGCTCTTGATGTGGCAGATGTTGTTTAGTGCCTGCCTTACTAGATAATCAGGCCTACATGACAGCTTTGTGGACAGAGTGATGGTCATCCGCTCCTTTTGAGAATCCCTTCCACACACAGACACTACATTGTGCAGGACAACTCAAAGCTGCTTTCATCTCCTTTCATTTCATTCACCTTCCTGCCCCTCACACATGGTAAATGGACTTGTTCATCCACAAAGATATTACCTGCTTTCCTACAGCAATGACTGTCTTTACTGAGCTCAATACAGGGGGGAGCACAGTGAGATAAATGTGACAGTTTATTATGAGGATTTGCCAATAAAAAAAATACACAACATGTATCATCTCAGTGCTTTCGTGTCCTATTCCTAGATTTCCACTGTGACATAAAAACTCATGCAACAAAGAACAATAGAAATAAACCAAAGCAGACAAAGAGATGCCCATAGTTTGAGTCTTAGCTTTGCTTTCACCGTGTCCAACTTTTACTCACCACTCTTTCTGTCCGTGGCTATCTTCAATGCTCCCTTTCCTTCCTCCCCCTAACTGAGGACTAGGTCAAACAAAAACTTAGTCTGGAACACATTGCCCTCTAATTCCACTCAGTCAGACATAGACTCACGAAAACAAGCGGGTTGTGCAGCTAAAAACCCAGGGTAACAGACGCCAACAGAGATAATCAATGTCAAAAATTTCACCCTCAATAAGAATGTTGACTGTTGTACTCGGTTGTCACTTTGTCCTGATCCTCTGTTGATCCCTCTGGGGAAAAAAATCTACATTTAACTCTGTATGAGAAACATCACCACTAAGTATTAGCTACAGAGACACACAAGAAGCTCGGAAATATTCAATATCTTGCCCAAAGACACTTCAGTGGGAATTATGTTTATTATCAATCACCAACTATTGAACAATAGTTTTCCTGTCATGGGATGATCTTCCTAATCGCTACAGCTAGACCACCCTGCTGAGAGATTATAGAACCTGCAAAGAGACAAAATAGCATCTGTAACTGATTCTTCTTGTTGTAGCGGTCAATAATGTTGACAGTTGAGTAAGTGATGACTATTACAACAGGAGTGAGGAAGACAAGATCGATTGTAAAAGACTGTTGTGCAGCTATTGGTTGACACATTTCATCGGAGTATCAGTATATATATGCCTATCAAGAGTAGTCTGTCTTGTCTAAGTATCCTTGAGCAAGATTGTATCCTTTATTGTCACAATGTTAAATTGCTGTAAATAAGAATGTCAGCTACGTGCCTGAAATGCCTGCACTGCACACAGACACAGTGAGTGACAGCCAATTGAGTTATATCAGCTAATTATATATTGTGTTGGCATTTTTTTCTCCAAATATACACCTAATCACCTATATAGATTCTATATATTTTATATAGATACAAATTATTTAACTATTTATTACTTCAGATTTGATGTTCAGTTCAACAGTTTCTAATAAAGTAAAATATTGTTCATTTCGGACCTTGTCCTTTTTGTCGTAGAGGAAGGGGCATATGTTTCATATATCTTGTAATTCCATTATAATTCTGTTATCCTCTCTCTGTTATATTCTATAACGTGTGTTTTATTTTGTATACAAAACATCCATTTCACATCTGTCCATCTTGGGAGAGAGATTCCTCCTCCGTTGCTCTCCCTGAGGTTTCTTCCAATTTTTCTCCCTGTTAAAGTTTTTGTAAGGGAGTTGTTACGCGTCTGATGTGAGGGTCTAGGACAGGATGTTATAATATTGTAATGCCCAGAGGCAAATTTGTCATTTGTGATAATGGGCTATACAAATAAAATTGACTTGACATTGGCCAATTAACTGGCTATCGACTTCTACCTGTGCCACACCGTCGTTATTATATCAGACATAAAAAATCCACAATTGGTCGACCTCCAAACTACAAGTGGAGTTAGAGGATGAATGGCAGCCTGCTGGTATGGCCATCAGGCTGGTCTGCTTTAAGGTCAGTGTGAAGCTTTGCATAAACCAAGCCAGATTCATTTTCAAGGCAGGGGTAACTGGGTATGTTTATCAATTACCAAAAACAAAACCAAAAAGACAGGCAGGAGGTCGGAGCAATGCTATATGTTAACAAATTGGGGAAAAGCAAGAGGGAGAAGGGTGACAGACAGAGTCCAAGAACATGAGATCCTGCTCTAAACAAGGGAGGGTGGCTGCTCCACTTCACAGCTCTCAGCCAATACCAGACCTGCTCTGATAGTTCTGACAAATAGCACTACAGTATGGAGGAGGAAGTCGGTGCCCAAGAGGTGCTGTCTATGCATGCCTGTGTGCATGTGCATGTGTGAGTCAGAGACCACAGCTTGCTGCCCCGGGGGTGGATGTGATGTAAGGTTGGTCTGGCTGATTTATACACACAGACAAGTGCTCGGACTGTAAATAATGACACACACACAATCACAGGTCTTATTCACAACTGGTCACGCATAACACATTAGTGTGCATAGGCTTGGCAGCAACTGAGCCAACACGATGTTACCAGCAGCCTAACACGTGCCTGGACACATGGGCCTGATAATCTCAAAGTGCACCATTACATGTAATGCAGTTATTTCACCCATGCCACCACGGGTGACCAACCAACACCCTTTCACCCTACATACTGTCACAGCTTATGCAAAGTCTACAAGCAGGCAGCAATTTGGTATAGTGTGTAGGTCTGAGCTCCCACAGCAATGCATTTCAACCTTACTGATGCTTAATCAATCATCTCTAATAAGTTAACCAGTCTGTAAAATTAATCTGCAATTTGACCTAGCAGTTGGAAGAAACAAGCAAAAAGCCAATTTCCCATTGGTATCAATTACCTACTGTGATATGATTACTATTATTAGTGATGTATCGGACAGGCTAGGCTACATATAGTGTGCGAGTAAAGATTTCAACCTATCATAATCCCTCAACTGCTAAGATCTGCTAAGGTCTCAAAAACTCCAAGTCCCACGTGCCACAAGCTCCAATGTGCCAATTAAAGTAGAGTTTTCTGTGATGACGCATTCGGGGGCATAGGGAAAGGTGAACAACACTGAAAACTAGACTAGGTCAAAACCATACAGGTGGCTGGACCATGTATGAAACAGTAGCCTTTTAATTTGAAACAATGCATACAGGAAGTGGAAATGCAAGGCGAACCAATAATGTAGCTTCATCACTCACCTAGTTACTGAGTCAGTCAAGGACAGATGTATTGAAAAGTATGGCTAGGAAATTGCTAAGACTTAAGCCATCAATATTTTGAGTGCAAATATGAGGAAAAAGAATAATCCAGCAAGGTTTAATTAAGTCTGTTACCATGCGATGTCAATATCTTAAAAACTGTTAAAAGGTTCTAAAAGCTGTTTCAGTGCTCCACCGTTAAAAACAACTTTCATCTCATCTCAATACAGTTAAAGATTTTGACAGGGTGGAATTTGAATATCTCTGACATTCTTCAGAGGCTTGGACTAGGGCCTGAATTTATCAAGTGGGTAGGGCTCCTCTATAGCACCCCGAGAATGTTGGAAACCGGCGGTGCCTCCAAGGCCTTTCATCTGGGATGAGGGACAAGATGAGGCTGTCCATTGTCCTCTATTATTCTCACTGGCAATCAAATCAATGAAAAATTATCATTTGAACATCTTAACACTAAAGATGGCATAACATCTAAACATTGTTAAGGCTTTCTGCAGATTAGACACTTCACCAATAAAATAAACTGTCCTGAAACTCAGCCAATAGCTTCTGCTATTCACTCATTTTGTTAGTCTTGCCATAATGAAAATGTAATATTCCACTTTTATAGAAGATTACAATCCCGAACCAACTCAATTCCTTGAATACACTTCTCTTGTTAGAAAGAACATGCATTTAAATGGATTAAGCCTGTTAATTGGTGGTATGGAAAAACATTTAGAGTTTTGCTGCTGGAGTGCTTGAGCTCTGTCTTGAAGGATAACGAGAGGATTTTTTAAAAAGCTTTGGGCACCTTTTCTAAACTACCTCTCAAATTGCACAGCAGACCTAGTACATGGGGGTATCGCACCGTGACCTGGCATTCTTCCAGTGCCCTGAGAATTTCTAATGTTCTCCTCGGGGTATTTTACTGTTTTGCATTAGTTGTGTACTCTGTGATCCGTGTAATGTACCCAAGCTCTCAGACCTCTGTAGGTTTTCCATGTAGTATGTATGTCTACATGCCATGCTGTTTTTTCATCTCCCAGATACAAGCAGATCACAAACTATATTTGCTGTCACATGTTTTGTATTATATTTTGTTCTCAAAAATTCTAGAGAATTGTATAAAAAAATAAAACTTTCAAATGTTTCAAAAAGTTCTTGCAATATTTTATTTAAAAAGCTTTGTTTCAGAATTCAGTTTAACATTTTAGAGGTATGTTAATGTATCAATGTTGTTTTCAATATTTTAAAGCCCATGTTTAGTGTCTAGATACAAGGGTCTTCCACTTTCATAGTCCTCTACTGGTTTTCATATTATATTTGCTCACTAGAAGCACACATGAATGCATCCATGGACACAAAATCATTTTTAAAAAAGGAAGAAAGTAAACTGTAACTTGAACATTTTTCACAGTGCTCCTAAATTTCTTTGTATGCTCCTTTTTTCCTTTAGGAGCACGTGTAGTCCTTGGGAACAAAGCTAGCATAGAACCCTGAGGCTACCTTTAACTATACTTTTATTCCTTTATCCCCCCTCCCTTCTCGTGCCTCCTTGTTCCTACTTAACCTCCAGTAGAAATGGAAAGAGAGCCAAGACTGCAGGTTTTCATGTGTCCTTCAAGGACAATTAAAAGACTTCCAGTGCACTTCTGCTTCTGTTTTACAGCAAATATAAATGTCTTTTAGCATTTGGAATGTATGTTGAGCTCCACTCCCTCCCTGAATCAAATCATTTCACAAGCCATATTTCATAAAAAGTTTTACTGGTAGCTTCTATTTAATGACAGCAGCCCAATCAGGTCATCAGCATTCATTGGAGAAGAAGGTCACTTTTTCTCCTTAGCCGACAACTACAATAGAGAATTCTTAAAGCCCCAACAGGGAAGAATGTTTCCCAGTATAATCATTCCCTGTGCAAAATCAAATGTACTTATTCTGGAGGGTCCTCATTCTTGTGAAGACCAAACAAGGCCATTGTTAGGAGCCCCAAGGTTCAGAGAGAAAATTCAATCATTTTGATTGAGTGACCTTCATTCGATCTGACAGCCAAGCAATCAGCATCACTATGGATCAAAAGCAGGAATCAATTACTGACCACAATACTCTCCGTTTTCCAAACTTTTGAAAACCAAACTATAAATGTGGCCAAACAACCCCACACAAACACTGCAAGAATGCAAGAAAGTCATTTTCACTTAGGATCCATGGTATCATTATCAAGAATTAAAAATTGACTAATGCAGTTTAAAAAAAATTAGCAGTAGTATTTATGCATTTAAGTGTCTTGTCTATCATTCGGTAACACTAAAGCTCATGCAAATCTAAGTAAATCCTTGCACTGGAGAAAAAAAAGAATCAGGCATTAATGTCTGTTAGCTAAATTAAATTGAATCCCTGCATAAGCCTGAAAGCAATCCCAAATGAAACAAGTGGCACAGAACCCTTTCAGGGCTAAGAGATTACTCAAAACTAACAGTCAAAAGGGGACAGGTCAAGCTTAGGATTGTGAAGTTGCATACATTTTTTTTTTGCAGCATTGCTAAAGATAGCCTTTTCTGTCCCTGGGGAAGATATGGTTTTATAAAAAGGCACACATTCAGTGGTGGCGCTAGTTTTTCTTGATTTTTTAAAATGTTATAATGAGTCTAGTATGCATTTAATGATCTTTGCTTAGTTGAGAGTGCAAAGCAATTCTCAATTTGATACATTAACAAAGAAGGGGGTGGGTCTGTCAAAATTTGTTTTTGGTTTGATCTGGCTTTCCCCCTTGACCAAAGCTCTTGATCCCTGTGTTGAAAGAACAGTCAAACAGCAAGCTACAGCTGGGTACATTTAGTTTTAGCACATAGATAAATGCTGCTGATCAGCGGAAAAACTTAAAGAGCAGAAAGAGGGGATGTTTTAGACAATGGTATCAACTAGGGCTCCCAGTGCCTGCCTGTCAACTTTGTCACTCAATTTAGTGACTGTAAGTTTCGATTTGATTCCTCAAATGCTTCTAGGGACAAAATGATTAACTTTTTCCAATCTTTGTGGATATATTAGTGCTGACACCAATGCATTTGATAACAACGTGCTATAGAAGCACATGCTATATCCAGTTATACATTTCACCTTCCCAAGTGCCCTTAAAAGTGTATTATCTATTAAGAGGGACCTTGTGGGCGAACTTCAAGAGAAGGGTCCTCGCTCTGTATGTTGGCTAAAAAGATGCGGTGTAGTTCTATAGCAAAACTTTAAGATAAGCAAAAGCCTTATTTAATATACATGTTGTGTTCATTTGTTCATTGTAACTTAAACCATCTAGTGACAGCAGTATTCTTGAAAATACAGGCTCACTATTTGTTAATCATTGTGTTGGGGCTGTGGTGGCTCAGTAGTCGAATGCACACCTCAAGGTCAGGTATCGTGGGTTCAAACCCACCGTATATGGTCAGGCAAAGGTATCCGGTTTTAGTCCCCCCATACTTGATAAATGTGAGGCATTTGATGTCAAGTGCTTTGTGAGGTTGTTAGTTCATTTACCATCTGTCACTTTGTCATCCTCCCTCACATAAATGCCTAACTAAGAATTGTTCTCGTAAATAGTAAATCATTGTGGTATGTCATTTCTGTCAACACACAGGCCATCTTGTCATTCAGTATTTCCCACTCTCTCCTCCACTGAAGCCCCCGTTTAGATTAGGTTGATGACCTCTCTCAGTTATTTCTGGTGATTTTGGGGTAGCTTTTGGTATTTTCTACACAGAGGAGTTTCTAACACTGGCTAGGGCATCTCAAACTTGGAATGGGGGATTTTGCCAGTTAAGGGGATACAGCTAAGTTTGAGGGTCAATTCTTATATGAATCATGCTTTACTGAAGCTGAATATAGTTCTTGGTCCGCTGACTCCCACTGCTCCTATACAGCATGATGGGTTAAATGCAGAAGACAAATTTCATTGTAACCTGTATAATGACAAAATACAGTGGCGATCTTTTTTTCTCTTACTTCCCACACTGTCAAGAGGGGAGCCTCTTCCAATATAATTACGTGTGGGTTACCTGAGGTCTGCTGGGAGCTGGCAGATAGGGGCAACTGATAGGAAGCAAATCAGACAGGCCAGGGGGTGGAGAGTTTCATTCCTGGCTTTGTAAGGGGCTACTATGAGGCAGCACTTTCTGCAAACAATGCTTGCCCTTTGTCTGCACATGGTGTCACAGAGTATGAGCAGCATTCCTCTCTGTGCAGTGAAGTAATTCAACTACTGAAACCAGTTCTTAGTACTGAAACGCACACACACACACACAAAACAAAAGTAGATGGGGAGCTCCTAACCTGTTCAACAGTAGTTATAACAGCTGGTTTAAAGTTTCACAGGATTCTGGCTCCATGCAAAATGTATAGCTTCTAGGAAAAGTGATCCCTTTCTGGTTCTCTACATTTCCCTGTACTAAGAGCCTGAGGCACAAAAAACCCTGTTGATAGGATGACAGTATGTGTGCCTTAATTAATGAGCAATACTAATACAATGATAGGGAGCTTGAATGACAGCAGGAAAAGAGTTTCAAGTACACCCTGCATGTGTGGATTAACAGGTCCCAGCTCCAATAAGGAAATGACATTGAATACTTACAAAATACTGAATCTGGCCAACTAAAGCATACAATTTGTCATTTGGGACAACCACATATGAATTTGTGGTTGGCCAACATAGGTTTTCTTTGACAGCAACTTCCTTTTAAATGTGTGTGTGCACACGCATGTTGGCTGAGTACCAAACACTGAGGTAAAACCTCTCCTCACTCTGCTGCATTTATAGTTTAGTTTCCATGTGGCTCTTTATCACCCTGGGGGTGAAAATGACCTTAGATAACTGCTAGCTATCAGATATTCCTTGGATTTGAAGCTCCCTCGGTCCAGAGTCTAATACCAGAATAGTGCCGAGAATGGCCCATCTGGAGACTCATAGAGCAATCCCTATCTGGTGAGGCAAAGCACTGACAGTTGGTTCTCCAGTCCAATCTGGAAGATACTTGAAGAGGTGACAGCTCACCTTCCACCTACATTGAGCAGTGATCTGTATGGTGGAGGGCAGTAGAAGGGAGTTTGCACCTTCTCAGAACATAATGAGATTGTGACAAAAGTAGATTTCCTTCTATCTAACTTCCCCTATGTGAGTTCATATAGTCAACTGATATGTTTGTTTGGGTATCACGCCTTGAGCTCTTCCTTGATATATGCTCCTAGGGACACAGATTACCATGGAGCATGGAAAGATGGGTAAACAGGCGCAGAAGAGATTGAGGGAGAAAGTAGTTAGTAGATGGAACAAGAGTAAGAGCCGAGGAAAAGAACAGAGAGCAAAACAGCCATCATCAGATGGATTGGTGGTTTATTCTGAGGCCATTAAAAAGTAGGCATAAACCTCGGCTTAGACATGAGAGCACCGAGGGGGAAGATTGTCAGCTATACACTCTCGAATGTTAATTTTTGAAGGTTGTCAAGAAACATCAAATTATACAACAGCACTGCTGTGTTCCTCTAAGAATCTATTTTGGGACATACTTTTTTTCTGATGCCTGGTAGGCTTGTTCAGGAGAAAGCCTGAGAAGTTGTTAGCAGCTTCTGAGCTTTTAACTCTCATGTTCAGTTAATACGATACCCACCAACAGCTGGAAAATTGGCCCCCCACTGTTAGAGGTGAAGTAAATGTTACAAATACTCATCTCACCCTGTCCTAGTAAATGCAATATTGAAGTTAGACTCCATTATTCCACACTATCCATTTAGTATGAAATGGATTTTAATACAAACTATAGAAATAAAAAAACAATGTAAATCCTTCTTTTGAGGCAAATCCTGGTTCAAGCACAGAGCCAAGTCCTATTGTTTCCTCTGCCATCAGAAATGCCAGAGGAAACAGCTTTAACGTACCCTTTCTACCTCTCATCCACCCTACAACCTAATCCAGATGAACTGCTGAAGCTGGTGAGACAGGATTTTAACTCCAAAGGGCAGCAACAATGCTACTTGAGAAGATGATGGGACAATTGGTCAACAGAGAGACAACACACCCGGCCAAAAAGCCTCTAAAAATTACAACCTCTGGAGCTGTGAGAGATTCAGTGTCTTGCTCAAGGACACATCAGCAGGGAGGATGGATTCTCTACTCAGTAATGTTTGTAGATACATATACATTATATGCACATGGGAAAAACAACTTCACCACCTCTACTTTCCACATAAACCACAAACCAGGTATACAGTGTCATGACACGCAGGCTAGGCTGGGATGTTCCCTGATGTTTCAGCCAAGCGCAACAGGTTTCATGGCTTCATGAGTTTCCTCAGTGGGCCAACCCTGGTCTGGCTAGGTTATCTTCTACCCACTTAAACAGAGGCCTACAAGCTCTCCTTGTCTGCTGTTCTTCAAAGACCTCCTGGGCTTCTGTCTCGCACTCATTTTCTCCTCCCCGGTGCCCATGTTAGTAACCTCTGACAATGTTCAAACTTACTCAACGTCAGGCCTGATGACTCAATAACCAGTAAAAACAACATAATTTTGTCAGCAGTCTAGCTACAATTCCAGCACTCCACTCTGTCATCTTCTTTAGAAAAATATCTATGTCTGCCTCTGTCAACAAAGAGTGAATTATGTAATTTACTCCATTAAGCTCACATTGTTGCGGGATTTGAGAGGATTGACCGGGCTAACCTCTGTTTGCCCTGTGAAGAAGAGATATAGTATGATGACTGCAATGCCATTGCCAAAATCCCTCGATTTTCCAAAGTTAAGGTCTAAGAGGTTTAGGAAATGGATTAGGACAATTTAATGGTTATACCAGTATTCATGAGGCCCTTACCCCTACGAGTTCAACATCCTAACAGAGCAGGTCTGAAGGGCTGATCAGCATTGGAAACAGCATCATTGCCTCTCTCTTGGCACATTATGTTTGAGCCCACAGTTGGTCTGAATCTTCACACTATGGTGCAACATTCCAGTCCGTCACCAGACACATACACAGCCAGAAATTCACGAGTACATGTGCAGGTTTATCTTGCAAGACACTTCGCATACATCCCATGACACTGTCTCAGGTGATGAAATCCCACAGACTGGTGAACTCTGTTAGAATGAATTAAAAGAATAACAAACCAAAGGCTAGAAGACATAGACATCCTTAACGCAACCTTGATCTTAGAGGATTTAAGGTCATGCTGCACTTTTCACAACATGGTTCACACAGTCAAATCCAATTTCATTCAAGTGTTTTACGAGCATAACTGCAATATTAATTGTAAAAGGTTTCAAAGGGGAATGGACAGTCTACACATGCCACACTTCAGAATAGTTTTAATTTCTCAAGAAAAAATAGGGGCCACGGTAGCTCAGGGGTAGAGCGTGTGCTTAGGGAACTAAAAACCCAAAGGCTGTGAGTTTGAACCAACCACTGGGCATCAGGAAGCAAATTTGGCCTTAATCCCCCCACACCTGGCCTGTAATGGACTAGAAACCTGTCCTGGGTGTTTCCCCACCTTTTGCAAAACGATCACTGGGATACCCTGCAGCATGACTCTGCCAACTGACTTCTGATAAGCGGTTGACGATGCATGGATGGATGGATAAGACAAAAAAAAGAAAAAACATTGCCCATGACGTGCCATGGTGGAACAGTACGTCATAAAATGCAATAGTTGCTTATTTGAAATGGGGGTGGCATAGCTCAAGAGGTAAGGTGGTTGTCTAGTGATCAGAAGATTGCTGATTTGATCCCCAGTTCCCTAGGAAAGGATGTCTAAGTGAAAATTGGTCTAGTGGCTAAATCTTGCATACTTACATTTCTAAATGTTAATTAATATGTATTCTCCCAAAATATGAATTATCTTTATGTGTTAGCACATGCCTATTTACCAAAAAAAAACAAGATTATATTAGAATCAGCGTCTATCTTTAATGAAAGGAAAGAGGAAAATAAATCACAAGTATCTGCAGACAGGTGCTTCTATGCTGCTAAAGGATGGAATTGATAGATAGATCAATAGCTAGATAGAAGGGAGGACAGATGAAAAGGAGAGGGACAGTGGGGGGCTGTTGATAACACTAATGTCAAGTTAGGTCATCTCTGATGACAGGAAATGGAAGCCCTCGGGAAAATGAAGCAAGCACACAACGAGCAAGCATGATCACTGGTTGTGAGTCACAGAGGAAAAGATGAGGAAAAGAAATGAGGCACATGTCTTCCGCATAGCCGAGGAAAGTCAAGGACAGAGGAAGAGAGATGGTCAATAATCGCGGTAGGTGGCTGAATCTCTGCAAAGCCTTTCCACCTCATCTCCCCTCTTTTGTAAACGACACCTTATGGATCTGTTATGATGATCATTTGGGGCAGAAGGCTTGGGATTTAAAGATACCTGAACTTGGTACGGTTTTAAGTTACAAATGAGAAAGAGGAAACATGGCAGAGATAGAGAGGGCTGCTTATGGCTATGAGTACAGTACAGCCACATTACAACCACTTAGGGAAAGTGGTTTCCTTGACATAAAAGTCATGGCGGTCCCCCCGGCACTTAACAGCTTACATTATATTGCTTTGTTTGTGCTGGGGCACCCAATGCTTGGGGTAGATCAACTTTTAGTGCAGTGTTTTGGGGTTTGAAAGTAACTGTGACGTGATGTTGGAAAAATATGTGTATCAAATGTTCCAAAACTTTCGCCACACACAGATCACCACTGCTTTGACAAACGCCCAGATAGGATAACCACACTTACCCAGGGGCTGTTTAATGTGGGATTTCTCTCACAATAAAGTGTAGTTATCCTAACTGGGAGTTTGTCAAAGCCCGAAAGACGCAGAAACAGTCCACCAGTCAATCGAAGAGAGGAGCAGGACAACAGCTGCTTGAGGGAAAACCAGTGGTGAGTCCATCAGTGATGGGAGTTTCAGAGCAGTTGAGATGTATACGTTCCAAACACTGCATCTCAGTTTCTTTTAAACCCCAAAATGCACTGCACTAGAAATGGGTCAACACCAAGGATCGGGTCCCCTGAAACAAACAGAGAAAAATAGTGTATACTAATCAGTCCTGAGAGGATTGCAATGACTTGAACATCGGGGAAACCCAACACTGGCCAAGAGGATGGCACGACACAGGAGAGCCAACATGTCAGCCCAGGACTCTGCAGTCTACACCCATCTTCAGGCCAGTGGCCACCCTTTCAAGGATGAGGATGTTTACACCCTTGCTATGGAGGAATGCTGGTCTGGTCAGGATGTTAATAAAGAGGAGAGGAAAACGGGCAGGGCTATAGCCTCCCAGTCGACCGGTTGGTTGATATACTCTTGTCTAACTAAATTCTCAGTGGTTGGAAAATTGGCGGTGTTAAGGCTCTTTCAGACCCAACCTGACAACGGCCCCACTACACTCTGAAACCCATTATTTCCAATGAGTTGCATTAACTCATGGCTTCTGTGTGCTGTGGCAAATACCCACACGGCCAATAGAAATGAGGCATCCAGCTAAACATAAAAGGTAAAATGCTGGCAAACATAACATGAAACAAATAATAAAATAATTAACAAAGAACATCCATCTATAAATAATTATATAATAATATAAATCATCTGTTAGACCACAAACACTATCAGGAACACCAGCTTAGAGAGTGACATGTCATTACATCAAGAATGGATGAGCTCTTGAGTGTGCTGTTCTGTGGAGCTCTACTAAAATGTCGCTAAATGTCAGGATCATACAAAACAATTTCAGCCCAATTTTGACATGATTTTGTTGCGCTGACAAATTTCCAGTGTTTAAGAACAGCAGGAATAATGAACAGGTATTCTTTACCCTATATGGTATGACCTATTCGAAGAACAGAAATATGGAATCTTGGAGGCCCCACATAACCCCACAAAAAAAATCGAACATATCCAAATTTCTTGTATTTTCCTTCCTAGCCTAACATCTTCTATAACATGTCTCTTGACATTGACCAATAGGATGGCCGTGTGTTCTCTGGTGCACAAGAAGACCTCGAGTTGGTCCCCTGGCCCAGCAGCTGCCCACTGCTCCTATATAATGGGAAGGGTGAAATGCAGAATATTAATTTCTTTGTAACCTACAATGACAAAATAAATGGCTTTCTTCTTTCACATATGCACACATGGCAAAGAAAAAGTGATACTGCTTTGCTGCTGTCAAGTGGAACGACGAAACTGAGGAAAGGTAGACTGAAAGGGCGTTATCGCAGGTCTTTCCTTCCTGCAGCTGTCAGGCTCTATAACCAGCACTGCTCTCTCAGTAGACCACACCAAGTACACACCAAGATGAATAACTGGACTTGATACCATTCAGTATATCAGTATTTCATTTCAGTGTGCAATAAAATATCCCTAATCAACTTGAACTGACCATTTTTCCCCCGGCCTCTGTCCTGCTTTCCACTCAGCTGCTAAAACACTGAAAATGTCCCCTTGTGGGACTAATAAATGAATATCTTATCTTGAGCAGTGGCAACAAAGCCCCTGCTATTTTGACATTTCCTTCAGATAATGACAGAGTCAAATAAGATAGAGCTGTTGGCGAGAAATAGCGGAGGTACTTCAGCAACCTTGTGAGTAGCTAGTTAAGCTATGCCAAGTTATCATTCCCCCAGCAGTATTAGCTGCAAAGGCGTCCATAATCAAAGATGGTGAGAGATGTACTCTTCGCCCCCTCTCAGTTCAGTGATGGTCGTTCCCTCTTAATATGGATGGCTTGTTGACACCCCATTAAAACCAGCATTCCTTTCTATCAAGGAAAAGCACATCTGCATACTTGAAGAAGTGGCCATTGGTCTGTAGATGGGTGTATATCTGTCACCTTCTGCTGTGTGAATAACACACATTGCAATTGTAACTCCAATTAATGGTCACAGCAATTTGCATATCTCAAATTGCTGGATGGTCTTATTTTTATATAGAGCTTTTCTCATCCAGCAAGTACTCAAAGCCCTTTGAATTGTATGCCTCAGATTAACCAAGCATAGGGGATTAAGGCACAAATAGTGCAATATATCCCTACATATATAATTTAATAACTATATATAATACAATAATACATCCATGTAACACTCTATAAATGGTCACATTACATAATGCCCACACTAGCCTATACATAATCTACAAATAACGTCTTATTCTGTACAAAACTTCCAACTTTTAACATTTTATAAATGACAGTTAGACTGAAGATGTCAAACTGGGTATTGAACCACCAAACTTCTGATTACTAGATGACCGACCCACCTCCTGAACTATGCTACCTACCCCTTAAGGGAGACACAAGTATTATGCAGTCTTCAAGACAGAGGCAGAAAGCATTATAAAGTAGGGTACTGGTCACTTGATGTCACACCAAAACTGTGAGAACACACATTTTCACACATAAATTACACTCAATCTCAGATTGAGGCCACACTAGTGCTTAACTAAGCCCCTAAACTCCTTCACTGATCCTCCTCTTATCCGAGTTGAAGGAAGAATGATCCCAGAATTCCCATAGGTTCAAAGTATCAGTCCCAGGACATTGCATTAAACAGTCACTGTTGAGTCTGAAAACTAGCATCTGGACCCACCTACAGCAAAAAGCTGACCTCTTAATCCCCCCCCATGTAGTGGCATGATAAAGGCCAGGATTAAAAACTAGTCGGTCATTGAGTCAGTCATCATGCTGCCTGCCTACATATCCACATTATCAGCTCTTCTGCTCAGCTGCCCTTTAATCAGCTGGACAGGAAAAATTTAACAGATGCATCAGGCAAGGCAAATGCCCTCTATACATAATGCAACATACCCCAAGACCCATACTGCATGGTGTTCTATAAATAGAGCCACGCCAAGACTCCCTGTGGAGTCTACACCAAACTGGTTGATCAGCCAAATGCAGAGACAACTGAGTGTAAAGGGTAGATGGCTGGTCTGCTGTTCAATCAAGAATATTCAGTGTGTTATTTTCATTTTACTAGCATACCACTCACTCATCAAATTAAACAAGTTCTAAGAGCTCAAACATATTTATGAGCTGTAAACCGAATGATGTGACTGTACAGTGATGAAGGTACCAATGCTTGTAATTAATATTAAAATTTCATACCAAATTCATAAAAATCAGGATTTCATGGGTTAAAAATGGCTCAACAAACCATCTTCTTTTTTGGATCAGCCCTGAACCTGCAAGGCCATCACTAATGTAGACTCAACCACTTTAGATTTATCTATCTAATGAATCATTTTTTTAAAAAGTTAACACCTTCTAATCGGAGGACGATCCACCTCCTCCAGCCCCTGTCCTTTCGTGTGAGTCTGTGAAACCACACTCATTTTCAACTGTATACAGGTCAAAACTCATCATTCGGTTTACTTGCTAACCTTGTGCCTTTATCAAATTTTGTACCAACATTTTTCATTTCTCTCAATTTTGGGTGAGACAAAGTTATATAATTTCATCATTGTCAATTTTGGTGCAATAGTTTAGACCCTTGCTTCTGGTGGCTGTAGAAGCAACAGCAGAAAATTCAGTCCATCAGGTTGGGCTCGCACTTGCCCCATTGCCCACCCCTCTGTTACTATATACAGGTGAAAATACTACGTAATAAAGCACAATGGTGCAGAAAATATATTAGAGACATATATAAAAGAAATAAAAGTTAGCAGGTTATTTAGATTAATGCCTGAGGTAGATGGACACAACAAAGCATACTAGTATACATACAATGTTCTATTTTTCAGGGGTCGCCAGAGGGGATTTTATCATTTCCATTGGTGCCATGTGAGAGTACCCATCCATGGTTACCTCAATCAATCCAGTACGGTCTTGTCAAACTGCATAGTGATTTGAGAAAATTTAACATCAGATGCTCTTCCTGACACAAATACTCAACCTATGGATGGGGGCACAGGTAAAGTCCTGGTTGCCACCCCAGTATTCATGGACTTGAACCCATACCCGTCATCAGATTTTATAAATGGTTTACTAGCCATATTTCCAGTGTTTCCTAATCATTGCACCTTGTTTTCATTTATTTATATTTTATTTTGTGTGTTTGTGTGTACACATATATATGTTAAAAAAAATCCCTTCTTGCACCAACAATCCAAGACAAATTCCTTGCATATTCGTGAACTACTTGGCAAGAAAGCTAATTCTGATTAAAGCCTAAAAATGATAAAGACACCTTTTTGGTTACAATAAATAGTGTGTCTCAGTTTTGCTTACATAGAGCCTTTATATCACTTCATCGTCATAACCATCCAAAAAAGTACTCAATAATATCTTTAAAATAGTAAATCCATGGTGACAAATATTACACAGACACTTGACTGATCAGTAGCAACTATACTTTGGGATATGTTGAAACATAATTTGTTTTTGTGTTTTTTTTTGGTCAAAATCGTCACATGGGGTTTTGGAAATTAACTCACCAGTACCTTGTTCTGGTACGTGAACTTTTGTCTCCTTATTATCTAAATGGCAGACTTGGTTCTTTTCCACTTCACCAATGCACTGCTGCGTGAGGACCCAGAGGTTCTGAATGACTTACAAACTGACACTCTGACAACAAAAAGGCTTCGGAGAGCCATTTGTGCTCTAACCATGTTAAAATTCATTCTTCACTGCATTATCCAACAATCCCCTGAAGAGATACTAAACTGGTGTTTCCGTCGTTGGCCATCAGATGGGATAAGATCATACTGTTTGAAAGTGGGTGTGAAAATGGGTAGGGCAGGGGTGGGAGTGGGTATCCTGTAGGGCTTGTTCCGTCACCATTTTCCCTTTCATATTATCAGCTTACTGATACCAAAGTCATCTCTAGTTGGGGTTGGGTGATCAGGTTTACACTATTTCCATGAGCCCTTTGTCTCTTGAGTTTAATGTCTCACAGGCAAAACATTACAAACCAGTATCTTGCATTCATTTGCCTGGCAGGGTGCAAAAAAGCCATGATGAGCACAAGCATACATGCACCCATACACATGTCTTGACAAAATAAAACCAAATCCTCATTATTAGACTAGATATGGAGGGGTGCACTGGGTGGCTAACAAAAAGTACGTAGGATAACCATAGCCAAAGCAAAAATAAGGAGCAAGACAGAGCACCATATGAAAAAGTAGTCTGCACAATTATCTGCTCCGTGTTTAATGGGAAGATCAATGGTTTCATTCCCAGGAGGATCTTTGTCCTGATGAAGATCCTTGTAGGATCAGAAGGTGTGTATGAACATTGTTCTTTCCTTTAATCCCACTGGGAGCTGATAAGTGTGTGACCTCTTCATTTTCAATTAGTTAACAAATCACTGCTGAATGAATCACACCTTATGCATATCTAAGATTAGTACCCCAAATCTAAACAGCTTTGATTTACTATTTTACAGCACAGGTTACATTCAATAAATGTCTCAAATCATTAACAGTGGGCTGGCAGCCTCCTCAAAAGATCCCTTATCAAAGATTTTATTTTTATTTTCCATGAGCCTTGAACTTTTTATCCCCCACTGTCCTGATCAATATTTTCCAAGCAACTGAAACAGATAAGATGGGTTTAGAGTTTAAGGCTGGAGCTAAGTCATAAAGGACTTGCCAGGCTAAAAGTGTTTGATGCTTCTTTACACTACAATAGCCAAGGGACAGCCTCTAAATTACACTAGAGTGAAGGAAGCTCATACACTGGTATCCATTCTGGTAGCTAGACAGACTAAATCAGGACTTGGAGAAGACAACTGGTAACAGGGATCACTGATTACTGACTAATTTAACGTCTGAGATCAGATAAAATGCACACTGGGTAGCGTTATATAAATCAAGGGACACTTGCCATAGCTGAGTGGGATGCACTTTACTACCATTGAACTAAGACTAATGTTAAATAAACAATAATAACATAGGGTAAAGAAAGGAACAGGTATCAGCAGATCCACCTCGTCGACACAATGCAATCTTGCAACCAGTCATTCAAACTCTCGATCACAAAAAAAGTTTAATCAGTTCATCTGGACGCAAATTTGTATTGAGAGAAACGTTTCATCGTCACTCATACAGGGGACATCTTCACACGCCTGCTGACCTCATGTCAATTGTAAGAGTGACGAGACGTTCCTCTCAACAAAAATTTTCGTCCAGATAAACCGATTCAACTTATTTTTTTAAGTTTTCCTTACCTAATTATTGAGTATGCATGAAAACACTAACTTCGAGTAGCAACAGCAGATCACTTCCCTGTTTACTACCGCCCGAAAACCAAGTTAGTCAAAGAATATGACGGTTTCCAGTAAGAACTAGAAAATACATTCAACCTCTGGTATAACCCGAGGACAAACAAATGATTCGGTATCAATTTCCCTTGCTGTCTAGCCAAAAAGTGGTTCAAATGTTGGCACTGCGTCCACAAAGCGCACTGCGGTCTGGGCAAACACGAGCACCAGATCACACCGGTTTGGAGAAAGTCTTTGCTCAAACAGCTGGTATTTAACAATAACAAGGACACAAATTCCATATATCAAATAATTATTTCAATGGTTTCCATTAGAAATATGTTGACAAGAAAGAGTACAAATGAGAAGATTGACTGACACAGCTGAATCGTCTTTAGCAAGCAGCTAGCCTACTAGCATCGTCACACAATGCCAGGTTTCCATCGCAGTGTGGTGGTCAACGCCAGAGCAGGACAACTGCATGACAAACGGTGTAACTGCCAGAAGACGGGTAATTTGCCCAGGTTTCCCTCACCTTTTTCATTCGCGGGGCTTCGGCGACAGTCCCGTCTCTGTTGACGAAAGCCTCTCCACCGTTTTGCTGCTGGTCCGGACGCCTCATCGCTGATGCCTGGGGCATCTTCGCGGGGTTCGGGGTGAGCAAGCCCGGGCTCGGGTCCCCGGCTTTCACGGAGGGCTCTGCCGTGGGGGTCGTGGCAGACGAACCGACTTCATTTGGCTCATTTTTGACGAGCTTTTGATCCTCTGAGTTAGGTGTCACTGGAGACTCAGCCGGCGACTCTTTGATGGGCACGTCTTTAAGCTCAACCTCGGCCATTTTCGCTGCCACAACCTGGACTGACATCGCTGCTGTTCCACAAAGTCCTCTTTCCTGCACAGCCAGCGAGTAGATCGGATGAGTGGAGGAACGATGACGAGCAAAGCACTATGGGTCTTGCTGTTTGACTATCATCTTGACCAAACCATACAAAGCTATACTTGAATTCAGAGTAAAAACCACGGCACTGGCGTCCCAATGTATTGACAAAAAAAGTGAATAACTCAATTTTCAGTAATCAATATCTTACTGATGGTGAGGAGTACTGAACCATGCAGTGCGACTACATTTCCCGTCAAAAACGGTAGTTTCACAAGTGCATTGTGGTAAATGATGTTAATAAAGAAAGGAGGGTGACTCAAAACTACAAAACAAATTCGACCCATGCCACATGATCCTTCCTGCTCTGGTACACAGGTTTTCTTGAAAAGCCCTGCAAGTTGAAAACTACCTTAATTTCCAAAACAATATTTTAAAGAATAGAAATAGATATAAAAAAATATATATTTTATTGAATATAATAGAAGA